>JAFBMS010000085.1:1569757-1574757 GCA_019788955.1 Albula glossodonta
CAGTGGGAGTCTGAAGCAACTGATAATTTTAACTCAATTTCAACTGTCAATTTCCTCAATGCTAGGCTATATCTGGGCACTATGGCTTGCTACCATATCTCTCCTTGAAAGATACCAGTTTCAATGCTAAATCCTTTCATGACCCAGTTCCAGGTTATATTTATTATACATGCTGGGTCCTGGTGACAATGGTACAGAACTCAACACCCACGCTGCTGATCCTCCAGACTGCCGCTGGGTCTGATTTAAGGCATCAGTCAAACTCCCTCACCTCCAGAGCACCCAGGGAGAGAGCCAGAATGCACTGCATCCCAGAAAAGCCAAATGCAAACACAGAGAGATCTTATGCAAAGTGGGAGATGGCAGAACAATAACATGTCTTTCCAGGAAAAAGAAAAAAAAAAAAAAAAAAAAAAAAAAAAAAAAAAAACAAAAGCAGTCAGGCTCAGTTTCCAAGAATCTGTGACAAACAACCTGGCGAAACACAAAAGCTTGGTCAGTCCTCTGCTGTGCTACATCAGACAGAACACACCAAGCCGCAGCATGACGGGAAGTGCTGTATATTGTACAGTTCCTGTGAAATGTCAACTTGTGTGGGCAAAGTGGTTGCTAACATGGGCAGAGATAATATAATTAAAACATTAAACTGGGTCAGCAGGACAGGGAAGCTGAACTGCGCCTCAGCCAGGTTTGATTGTTTTTGGGGCCAGGCTGGCAGGTAAGCAGTGCGTCCGACAGAGCTGAAATGACACGGGGCAAACCCAACAGGGATATTTATATGAGCGCTGAAACTGTGGGTGGAATGTGTTACATTTCAGAACTCTCACAGACAAACAGGTTCTAGAATGCTCAGCTCAGAGTCCCTGCGTGTGCTAGCAACAAGTTCCATGACAACACAGTCATGGTCACTGTTGAGTCACTGGGTCACTTCTCCAGACAACCATGTGACCTGGGACTCATTCACAACTCACTTCAGCTATGGTACCACACATTCCCTGCCACACACGCCCATTCAAAATAAATTAAAATCATTATTTGCCTTTGGTTTATGATTCAGTACTGTCACAATGGGGGAGGGCTTAGCAATGTTCAGTGACAGAATGAGTAAGAAACAGCAGCCCTGGGGCTGAAATTTCAAAAGTTTATTCAGAATTATTTTTTGTACACACCAAAAAAGTGCAGTTAAGTGCACTTATTGATTTATTAAGTGTTGGAATTTGGTATTCATGGAAAAATACTGGCAATGTCTTTAGTTTTCCTCATCTTCTCTCATGGCAAGGTTAAGGGATCATGGGATTTCTACTTCTTTAATAATTTTTACAGAGTATTTTCATTTCTTTAAAAGCTGAAAATTTACTCTAACTGTGAGAAGCTATTTAAGCTGTGGCTAAAGTGAAATACATTGAAATTTTAATTTCCCTCCTGCAATAGTGCTGTTTGTCTTCTCCTGTAACTGTACTGAGGAGGTCTAACCTTACATAAGAGAAGTCAATCAATCAATACGCTTTACAGTAAGCCCTGGCCTGAACCCCCACAAAAGCAAGCCTGTGGTGACAACGGCAGAGAAAAAGTCCCTATGTGGAACAGATAGGAAGAAACCCTGGGAGGAACCAGACCTGAGAGGGGGAGCCCATCCTCCTCTGACTGGCCCAAGGTGTGAGTTTATGATGACCAACACGGTCAGTAAGTCCATTTAAAAAAAAAAAAAGTGCAGTCCTGGATTTGGGTGTTAGACTGCAGTACTGTTTTCTCTGAAGCAGACCTCCTGAACTGTAAACGTTCCCTCATGTTTACAAAGATTTGTCTTTACTTTCCAATGACGCTCCATTTTAACATGACTATACAGGCCCAAATATGTCAACCAACAGGTAGCTCTTCTCAAATATGCTGGGAATGGTTTTGAAAAATAACGGCACAAACATTGCATGGAAGTAAACAGTAACGTTTCTTACAATACATGTGTTTATGCATCTTAACCAGTAACGGTTTGTAGTGTTGGTTCAGCATATTTTCTCAGGATGCAGGCGACATGAATAATAACCTCTGGCTCTGTGAAAATATTTGATGGGTTTAATAAAAACAAAAATAATAATTAAAAAAAAAAAAAACACTCGCCTATGAAATCACTCATTGAGAGGTTCTTAGGAATTCTAATACTGTGTTTAGTGGTTTTGCAGCTGTTTTCCTGACAGTTTGCATGGACAAGCCTTTGGATGTGAAAGCAAATTCAACTTGTTTCTCAAGGAATGAAAGTCACACAATGCCCCGCCCTAAATCCTGGAGAGTGACCCTGACCCTGCTTCCTGATGTACATTCGATCAGAGAGCGATTCGCCCAACGGGAAGGATCTCTGATCAACAGAGCTCCATGATGAGGGCTGCATCACAGAGAGGCGTTCATAATGACGCGCAGAAGGGGGGGTGGGGTTCAGAGAGAGGTGAGGGATGCAGACCGAGAGAGAGAAAGGGATGGAAGGAAGGAGAGGGGAGAGAGAGAGAGAGAGAGAGAGAGATTTTCTCCCAGCTGGCTGTTAAAAGGCCCTGATGTCTCTTAAGAGGTTCTGGGTTTTCTGAGGACAAAGCAATCTCACATTAACGCGGAAACATTACCCTGGTTACAGCAAACTGCAAAATTCCACTCATCCCACAGGGCACAGAACAATGACCTACAATGCAACTACAATTACCAGCACTGAGACTTTACTGCTCATAACCCTTTCATTAAACTGCTCTCAGATACTGTTATAGGACAGGTAGTAGACACACCGATGAGCACCCCAATAATAAATTCATTATGGCCTCCCCCTGCACTGCATTATGGGGGCTGTAGTCCAGCTCACTTATCTGATGTTTCCTTAGGTAACATTTTCTTTGATATATTTTATATAAATATAAATATGCACATATTCTTGCAGATGTGACCTCAATGTATGCTTGTGCTTATTTTACAAGGTTGATTGAAGGATCATAGCAACAAAACCAGAGCCTTTACTTAAAAATGATACAGATACAGTGATGTGAGTGAAAAGAATGGAATTCTTTTAATTGATTAAATACACACAAGTGTACATATGCACACAAGTATGCACACACAACCTTTTCAAAAATGTGGTTTTCTGATTGTCATTTGCTTCATGCAGCTTGAGTATGACTTCTCTCTTGCTCAGATGCATAAACTGCTGCTTCCCTGTGTAAATCACAGCACATTTACACATTTACAAGAGCACATTTACACATTTACAAGAGCACATTTACACATTTACAAGAGCACATTTACACATTTACATATTTACATGTGCACATGCACAGCTGGGTGCACACATGAGCACTCATACGAGAGAGTGAGCCACACAAACACACGCACATTCTGTCACTTCCTGAAGCCTTCATGTGCGCTCCCACATGCAGACGCACAGGACACATATGCATATGCAAACGCATACACATACACATACACATACGCATACGCATACGCATACACAGACACAGACACAGACACAGACACAGACACAGACACAGACACAGACACAGACACAGACACAGACGTACATAACACTGCTGACTCCTCCCAATCACATCCCACAATTCCCTCCTGGGCACCAGCTGAAACTTCCTCTCTGCACGAGACACTTTTGTTTAATCAGAAGACAGTAAAGGTGGTTGCTGGTTTCTGCATACAGGCTGGGCCCTGCTGAAGGTCTGAGGGCCTCTTTAGCCCACCCTGGCTGACAGTCTGCAGTGGCAGAGCAAAGCCAGCCAATTCCCATCAGGGGTGGGCTCGTTCATCCAGCGTTTAGATCACATTCACAGAGAAACGCACTGGGGAAACCCACAGGTGACCAGTCGCCTTCATTCACAGTTATCCTCCTGCCACTTGCCCGAGGAGGGCTCCACACACACGGAGAGAGGAAACCCTTTCAGGCATGCCGTCATGCAGCATGTCACATTACATTAGGGACATACTTGATGACATCATCACTACCAAATGAGGTCAAGGCTACTTTGGCTTCATTTCACTTTCATGGATTGCATGAGAAATAATACGAGAAAGTGCATGATGAAGATGGCTTGCAACCGATAAGTTAAATTTGTAAGCAAAGCTCTCCATTGCTTTACCAGCGGTTGCTATGGTTAAATATGGTTGCTATTTTCTGTGCACTGACCTCAGCGAAAGAAGAGCACATACAGGTATGCACTGATGCATACTTTAAAAAAAAATGTAAAGTACAGTCCATGAGAACACAAGTTGGGATCACGGTATGTTCCTGCTTCTTGCATACCTTCACTTCGGAATGCATCTCCTGAGTGGACAAAATGGCAGCCGCAACAGCTATGCGCACCAATACAAAAGCATGCAGAATGGAACATAGCCTTTGCCACTTGACTTCTTACGGCTTTGTCAGACTGTGTCCTGATGTCACTTCCTGTAAGGGTAAAGGCTCTGAAAAGGAAGGTGGATGCTCAAGTGTGCAGGGAATACATGTAAAGAAACGAGACAAGTGTCTCCGTGGTGTAGACCAAGGCAGGATATCCACGGATTGTGCATTAAAATATTACAGTGTTTGATATTCTGGGTGCAGTGCATGGGAATGAAGGCACACCATTGTGTCCTGGACAAAAGCCATTACCCACAGGTGTGCTTTGGCGGCTGACATTCAGAGAGAGTCCTATTATTAGAGTCAGAATTATAGGGAAGCTGTGGGATGGAGACGGACCGGGACTTTGGGTAAAAACCTGAAGTGTGGAATAAGATCATGATTTTCAGGTTTTGCCCGGAAGTGAGAAAAAACTCAGACGCACCAACTCAGCGCAGACTGAGGGGTGACTGAGACGCCTCCCCACGGCGGTCTAAAGATGGCAGGATAATCACAGATGCCGTCACAGAGGGGTCACCATAAACCCTTCTGGGGTGTAACGCTGCCTTTACCTGTAGTGGGGGATCACCTTTAACAGCACAGCCGTCTCATTTTGGCTGTTTCTATGGCTATGGCTGAGAATACA
>JAFBMS010000085.1:1579757-1590012 GCA_019788955.1 Albula glossodonta
GTTTGTGGCACATCTATATAAACTATTTTATTGTGTGAAAACAGCTAAAAACATTGTAAAGTTTCTAAAAGACAGCATAAGGCTCATCAGACCACTGGTGTTTTAGTTCTCAGTCACATCTCAGGATGTGCTGGATGTGTGTATATGCCACACACTGTGCACCAGTATTTGTGCCCCTATCTGCCCATGGGAGCCGCTGGCTGCGCGTCACAGTGCACTTGGGAACCTGAGTTTGCTTGCATACTGTACTGGAGTGTGAACTTGAGTGCATGAGCATGTGTCAGTGTGTTTTTACGTGTGTGTGAGTGTGTGTGTGAGCGTGTGTGTTGGGGGGAGGGGCATGGGGTCGGGGGTCGGGGTTTGTAAAATGAATGTGATGTTCCTTTAATTGGTCAGGAAATGAATCCCAGGGGGTGCTGAGTCGGCACTACACACATTCCAAGTTAACAGCCTCTACGTCACAAAAAAACTCTGCATGACCACATACATGCCTGAACAAAAGTGACATTAACAATTAATTCAATAAATAAATATATAGATAAATAAAAATAAAACGAATCAACCAACCAATAAATACATAAAAGTTTTAAATAAATGCAGAAGTTTTATTTTTCCACAGTAGCACCCCTGGTGCCTGAAGTGTAGCGTAGTTGCATGCATTGCGCTCTGGCTTTCCCCAGAAGTGAATATGTAAATATGGATTATGGTTCTTGGGAAGCTGGGACAGAGCCCAGCGACAGCCTACTTTGCAGCTCCTGATAGGAGCGCGGATCTGCAGAGTGTCAGAGCGTTAAATATTAACCTCGTCACAATAGGGCCTTTGGCTGCAGGGCTCTTATCGCGGAGCAGAACAACTGCTTCTTTCCTGGAACAGGGCCGCACAAAGAACGAAAGGACAAGCACAAACGGCGCGTCACGCCGAACGACTCGAACCTGCGGCTCTTACACACGCAAACCCCATAAAGCCCTCTTTGATGAGGGAGGACATTAAAAAAAAAAAAAAAAGAATCTACTTATTTTCAACATTCCGCCTCATTCACCGTGGAGGGGAAAAAATGTGATCCAGCAGGAATTCCGCTGTGTTTGAGCCGCGCTCGCTGCGTTTTGGAGAGGGGGGCGGGGTGTCTCAGAAGAGAATAATTTGTGACTATAAAAACAACTTCCCGCTGTATGGGTGAGATAAAAGGCATGTAACGTAAAGAGAGCGATGACCCTGAGCTCACCCAAAGCGCCCAGTTCCGCGGGACAGGCCCTCTGCGTGTGCGGTGACGTACGGCCTCCCCATCGCGCGCTCTCCACCCCACCGCCTGCGTAGACAGGGGCCCTTCAAACAGGCACTCCAGCGCCTCCCAAAAAAAAAAAAAAAAAACCCCCACCGGACAGGGGCGGGCAGCGCCTGCTTAAACGCACACCCTCCTCCTCCTCCCCCAACGGGGACGGAACATCCACTCCTGCCTCTGCAGCCCTCACTGGGCATAGACGGGGGGGGGGGGTCGAACCCCGGGGCGATCTCCAACCCCCCCGCATGTAAAAATGACCAACCATGTCCGTCACTTTCCTCACCCCCTTACCAAAACACCCCGCCTAGGACGGCCTCTCAGATGCTTTCATTCTTCTTCGTCACAACACAAATATGTTCATGTTGTACAAGCACGTACATACTGAGCAAGTCAGGCGGCAGGACTCTCCCTCTGTCTCTCTCTCTCACAGGAATGTGCCCCCCCCCCACTTCCTGTGTGGCATGGACGATGGCGGTCTATCTGCATGCCCTCTCATTGCTCTCCCTCAGATTACATCACGTACGATGTGCCCAGCAGACTCCCTTATTATGACCGGTTTACACTGCATTTATAGGGGCCGGTTTGCACTACGTTTTATCGGGGCCGGTTTACACTGCGTTTTATAGGGGCCGGTTTGCAGTTCGTTTTATAGGGGCCGGTTTGCACTGTGTTTCATAGGGACTGGTTAGCACAGTGAAAGGTCAACACTGAGAGGTCTACACTGTGCACAGTCTACACTCAGAGAGGTCTACACTGTGCACAGTCTACACTCAGAGAGGCCTACACTGTGCGCAGTCTACACTCAGAGAGGTCTACACTGTGCACAGTCTACACTCAGAGAGGCCTACACTGTGCACAGTCTACACTCAGAGAGGCCTACACTGTGCGCAGTCTACACTCAGAGAGGCCTACACTGTGCGCAGTCCACACTCAGAGAGGCCTACACTGTGCGCAGTCTACACTCAGAGAGGCCTACACTGTGCACAGTCTACACTCAGAGAGGCCTACACTGTGCGCAGTCTACACTCAGAGAGGCCTACACTGTGCGCAGTCTACACTCAGAGAGGTCTACACTGTGCGCAGTCTACACTCAGAGAGGTCTACACTGTTTGTCTCAGCCTGGGGCCTATGGGGTCTATGGAGGCTGGTCCCACAGGTACACAGTGTTACTCATTACACCCTCCTGAGACCCTTCTGCGGCCTGCCCCAGCCCTCCTTTTTAAAGCCCTCCCCTCCCGCATTCCCTGTTCCTCTTTGCCCTTCACTGCACTTTTTAAATGCACAAAAACGTGCATGCACACGCACACAGTATATATACTGTATATACATGCAGGGGCCAACACCCCTCTTGAGCAGAACGATGTAGTTAAACATGCAGATAGGAGGCTAGATGTTGGGTTGTGAGAATCATTAGATGTTCTTCATATTTCATCACTCTGAACTGGATCCATTATCTTCTTTCCTCTCTCCCTTTGACAAAGGAAAAAAAACCCTGCTAGTTTGCAAAGCCTTCACCAATAGCAAATTCCTGCCTTAGCCACCCCCCCCCCCCCCACCCCCAAACTCTCACAACTGCCCTTCCTGCTCAGTGCACAGTGCCCTCCACCCCAAAAAACACACCCACCATTCTGCTCTCTCCACAAAGCCAAGCAGCTGAAGGCCAAAGTCTCAGGGAGCAACCGACATTCCTGACCCAGAGAGAGGCCCTGTACCGAAGCAGGACCCAGAGAGAGGCCCTGCACCAAAGCAGGAGTCAGAGAGAGGCCCTGTACCGAAGCAGGACCCAGAGAGAGGCCCTGTACCGAAACAGGACCCAGAGAGAGGCCCTGTACCGAAACAGGACCCAGAGAGAGGCCCTGTACCGAAGCAGGAGTCAGAGAGAGGCCCTGCACCGAAGCAGGAGTCAGAGAGAGGCCCTGCACCGAAGCAGGAGTCAGAGAGAGGCCCTGTACTGAAGCAGGAGTCAGAGAGAGGCCCTGTACTGAAGCAGGAGTCAGAGAGAGGCCCTGCACTGAAGCAGGAGTCAGAGAGAGGCCCTGCACCAAAGCAGGAGTCAGAGAGAGGCCCTGCACTGAAGCAGGAGTCAGAGAGAGGCCCTGTACTGAAGCAGGAGTCAGAGAGAGGCCCTGTACTGAAGCAGGAGTCAGAGAGAGGCCCTGTACTGAAGCAGGAGTCAGAGAGAGGCCCTGTACTGAAGCAGGAGTCAGAGAGAGGCCCTGCACTGAAGCAGGAGTCAGAGAGAGGCCCTGTACTGAAGCAGGAGTCAGAGAGAGGCCCTGTACTGAAGCAGGAGTCAGAGAGAGGCCCTGCACTGAAGCAGGAGTCAGAGAGAGGCCCTGCACTGAAGCAGGAGTCAGAGAGAGGCCCTGTACTGAAGCAGGACTTGGAGGCCCCATACTGTAGCTGGATGCAGAGAGAGGCCGCAGTGAACCCAAGGGCTTGGGTCTATGCTGTCAGCTGAAAACCAATTTACAATGCAGCCATTTCCTGCTGTAAATTATAGCTCAGAACAGAGGAACAGAAGAGAGTACAGTCAATAGAGTCCAGACTGCATGGCCTTAAAAAGACACAGAAGACTCAGAGTGACTTGCGCATTTTTATTGTGGCAGAAAGTAAATGCCACCATTTATTATCTTATCCATCATTAAAAAGATAAGCATTTAATACAATGATTTAATATATATAAGTAACAGAGATGAAGAGAAATTTCCCTTGGAGTGCTTTCGAGTTTCTCACGCCTGTAAGCAAAAAAGCAGAACTGTTTTGATTGAACCTACAATACCAGGTAGATCTAGAAGGACTTTTTTTTTTTTTTTTTTAAGAAAAACTAAAGAGCATGCCTCCTAAAATGTACCCAGGAAATGTGTTCATAACTCTTGAATTACATGTTACTTATGTCTGGCATTTCAGAAACCCGTGGCCAACCCTGAAGTAAAAAAAGAAATAATAAAAATAATCAAATTATGAAAATCATACTTAATATATTTGGAATACACTACCCAAATTCTGCAAAGTCATCTATACTCAGGTCATCTGCATTCAGGGCGATACTCTTATTTTCTTACATCTCTGTCTTTCTCTCTCTCTCTCTCTCTCTCACTTTCTTGCTCTTTTTCCCTCCCTTCCTCCCTCTGTCCAAAAATCCATCCATCTCACCCAATCTCCTCCCTGCCTGTGGAATGTCAGGCATGCGGTTTCCTCTCCAGCCGGGAAGAACAACATTAAATTCGGCTCCTGCGTCCCCTATGAGAGCTCTTTCACCCTGGCCTGCTCCCCACGCCGTTCCACCTCTCCACTGCGCTAACCACCCCTTCACTTCGGCCTGCTCCCCACGCCGTTCCACCTCTCCACTGCGCTAACCACCCCTTCACACCGGCCTGCTCCCCACGCCGTTCCACCTCTCCACTGCGCTAACCACCCCTTCACTTCGGCCTGCTCCCCACGCCGTTCCACCTCTCCACTGCGCTAACCACCCCTTCACTTCGGCCTGCTCCCCACGCCGTTCCACCTCTCCACTGCGCTAACCACCCCATCACATCGGCCTGCTCCCCACGCCGTTCCACCTCTCCACTGCGCTAACCACCCCTTCACTTCGGCCTGCTCCCCACGCTGTTCCACCTCTCCACTGCGCTAGCCACCCCTTCACTTCGGCCTGCTCCCCACGCCGTTCCACCTCTCCACTGCGCTAACCACCCCTTCACTTCGGCCTGCTCCCCACGCCGTTCCACCTCTCCACTGCGCTAACCACCCCATCACTTCGGCCTGCTCCCCACGCCGTTCCACCTCTCCACTGCGCTAACCACCCCTTCACTTCGGCCTGCTCCCCACGCCGTTCCACCTCTCCACTGCGCTAACCACCCCTTCACTTCGGCCTGCTCCCCACGCCGTTCCACCTCTCCACTGCGCTAACCACCCCTTCACTTCGGCCTGCTCCCCACGCCGTTCCACCTCTCCACTGCGCTAACCACCCCTTCACTTCGGCCTGCTCCCCACGCCGTTCCACCACTCCACTGCGCTAACCACCCCTTCACCCTGGCCTGCTCCCCACGCCGTTCCACCTCTCCACTGCGCTAACCACCCCTTCACTCCGGCCTGCTCCCCACGCCGTTCCACCTCTCCACTGCGCTAACCACCCCATCACACCGGCCTGCTCCCCACGCCGTTCCACCTCTCCACTGCGCTAACCACCCCTTCACCCCGGCCTGCTCCCCACGCCGTTCCACCTCTCCACTGCGCTAACCACCCCTTCACTCCGGCCTGCTCCCCACGCCGTTCCACCTCTCCACTGCGCTAACCACCCCTTCACTCCGGCCTGCTCCCCACGCCGTTCCACCTCTCCACTGCGCTAACCACCCCTTCACTTCGGCCTGCTCCCCACGCCGTTCCACCTCTCCACTGCGCTAACCACCCCTTCACTTCGGCCTGCTCCCCACGCCGTTCCACCTCTCCACTGCGCTAACCACCCCTTCACCCCGGCCTGCTCCCCACGCCGTTCCACCTCTCCACTGCGCTAACCACCCCTTCACTTCGGCCTGCTCCCCACGCCGTTCCACCTCTCCACTGCGCTAACCACCCCTTCACCCCGGCCTGCTCCCCACGCCGTTCCACCTCTCCACTGCGCTAACCACCCCTTCACCCCGGCCTGCTCCCCACGCCGTTCCACCTCTCCACTGCGCTAACCACCCCTTCACTTCGGCCTGCTCCCCACGCCGTTCCACCTCTCCACTGCGCTAACCACCCCTTCACTTCGGCCTGCTCCCCACGCCGTTCCACCTCTCCACTGCGCTAACCACCCCTTCACTTCGGCCTTCTCCCCACGCCGTTCCACCTCTCCACTGCGCTAACCACCCCTTCACTCCGGCCTGCTCCCCACGCCGTTCCACCTCTCCACTGCGCTAACCACCCCTTCACCCCGGCCTGCTCCCCACGCCGTTCCACCTCTCCACTGCGCTAACCACCCCTTCACTTCGGCCTGCTCCCCACGCCGTTCCACCTCTCCACTGCGCTAACCACCCCTTCACACCGGCCTGCTCCCCACGCCGTTCCACCTCTCCACTGCGCTAACCACCCCTTCACCCTGGCCTGCTCCCCACGCCGATCCACCTCTCCACTGCGCTAACCACCCCTTCACTTCGGCCTGCTCCCCACGCCGTTCCACCTCTCCACTGCGCTAACCACCCCATCACACCGGCCTGCTCCCCACGCCGTTCCACCTCTCCACTGCGCTAACCACCCCTTCACTTCGGCCTGCTCCCCACGCCGTTCCACCTCTCCACTGCGCTAACCACCCCTTCACTTCGGCCTGCTCCCCACGCCGTTCCACCTCTCCACTGCGCTAACCACCCCTTCACTTCGGCCTGCTCCCCACGCCGTTCCACCTCTCCACTGCGCTAACCACCCCTTCACCCCGGCCTGCTCCCCACGCCGTTCCACCTCTCCACTGCGCTAACCACCCCTTCACTTCGGCCTGCTCCCCACGCCGTTCCACCTCTCCACTGCGCTAACCACCCCTTCACTTCGGCCTGCTCCCCACGCCGTTCCACCTCTCCACTGCGCTAACCACCCCTTCACCCCGGCCTGCTCCCCACGCCGTTCCACCTCTCCACTGCGCTAACCACCCCTTCACTTCGGCCTGCTCCCCACGCCGTTCCACCTCTCCACTGCGCTAACCACCCCTTCACTTCGGCCTGCTCCCCACGCCGTTCCACCTCTCCACTGCGCTAACCACCCCTTCACTTCGGCCTGCTCCCCACGCCGTTCCACCTCTCCACTGCGCTAACCACCCCTTCACCCCGGCCTGCTCCCCACGCCGTTCCACCTCTCCACTGCGCTAACCACCCCTTCACCTCGGCCTGCTCCCCACGCCGTTCCACCTCTCCACTGCGCTAACCACCCCTTCACTTCGGCCTGCTCCCCACGCCGTACCACCTCTCCACTGCGCTAACCACCCCTTCACCCCGGCCGGCTCCCCACGCCGTTCCACCTCTCCACTGCGCTAACCACCCCTTCACTCCGGCCTGCTCCCCACGCCGTTCCACCTCTCCACTGCGCTAACCACCCCTTCACTTCGGCCTGCTCCCCACGCCGTTCCACCTCTCCACTGCGCTAACCACCCCTTCACTTCGGCCTGCTCCCCACGCCGTTCCACCTCTCCACTGCGCTAACCACCCCTTCACACCGGCCTGCTCCCCACGCCGTTCCACCTCTCCACTGCGCTAACCACCCCTTCACTTCGGCCTGCTCCCCACGCCGTTCCACCTCTCCACTGCGCTAACCACCCCTTCACTTCGGCCTGCTCCCCACACCGTTCCACCTCTCCACTGCGCTAACCACCCCTTCACCCCGGCCTGCTCCCCACGCCGTTCCACCTCTCCACTGCGCTAACCACCCCTTCACTTCGGCCTGCTCCCCACGCCGTTCCACCTCTCCACTGCGCTAACCACCCCTTCACCCCGGCCTGCTCCCCACGCCGTTCCACCTCTCCACTGCGCTAACCACCCCTTCACTTCGGCCTGCTCCCCACGCCGTTCCACCTCTCCACTGCGCTAACCACCCCTTCACTCCGGCCTGCTCCCCACGCCGTTCCACCTCTCCACTGCGCTAACCACCCCTTCACTTCGGCCTGCTCCCCACGCCGTTCCACCTCTCCACTGCGCTAACCACCCCATCACACCGGCCTGCTCCCCACGCCGTTCCACCTCTCCACTGCGCTAACCACCCCTTCACTTCGGCCTGCTCCCCACGCCGTTCCACCTCTCCACTGCGCTAACCACCCCTTCACTTCGGCCTGCTCCCCACGCCGTTCCACCTCTCCACTGCGCTAACCACCCCTTCACTTCGGCCTGCTCCCCACGCCGTTCCACCTCTCCACTGCGCTAACCACCCCTTCACTTCGGCCTGCTCCCCACGCCGTTCCACCTCTCCACTGCGCTAACCACCCCTTCACTCCGGCCTGCTCCCCCCGCCGTTCCACCTCTCCACTGCGCTAACCACCCCTTCACTCCGGCCTGCTCCCCACGCCGTTCCACCTCTCCACTGCACTAGCCACCCCTTCCCCCAACTACAGACTTCTCGGTGCCCCCCTCAACTTCCCCTACTGCTTAAGGCCCCCTTAACTCCCCAATTTATCGATGCCTCCCTAAGTTACCCCTGCTACTTAATGCCACTCTTAACTGCCCATACTACTTAATGCCACTCTTAACTGCCCATACTACTTAATGCCACTCTTAACTGCCCATACTACTTAATGCCACTCTTAACTGCCCATACTACTTAATGCCACTCTTAACTGCCCATACTACTTAATGCCACTCTTAACTGCCCATACTACTTAATGCCACTCTTAACTGCCCATACTACTTAATGCCACTCTTAACTGCCCATACTACTTAATGCCACTCTTAACTGCCCATACTACTTAATGCCACTCTTAACTGCCCATACTACTTAATGCCACTCTTAACTGCCCATACTACTTAATGCCACTCTTAACTGCCCATACTACTTAATGCCACTCTTAACTGCCCATACTACTTAATGCCAGTCTTAACTGCCCATACTACTTAATGCCACTCTTAACTGCCCATACTACTTAATGCCACTCTTAACTGCCCATACTACTTAATGCCACTCTTAACTGCCCATACTACTTAATGCTACCCTTAGCTACCTCTATTGCTAATTGCCCCCCCCCCCCAACTACCCCTAAAGCTAAATGCCCCTCTCAACTACTCCTACCATTTAAAGGCCCCTCACAACCTCTTCTGCCAGACCCTCCTGAAATACCCCTAGCTAAATGCCCCTCTCAACTACTCCTACCATTTAAAGGCCCCTCACAACCTCTTCTGCCAGACCCTCCTGAAATACCCCTAAGCTAAATCCCCTCTCAACTACTCCTACCATTTAAAGGCCCCTCACAACCTCTTCTGCCAGACCCTCCTGAAATACCCCTAAAGCTAAATGCCCCTCTCAACTACTCCTACCATTTAAAGGCCCCTCACAACCTCTTCTGCCAGACCCTCCTGAAATACCCCTAAAGCTAAATGCCCCTCTCAACTACTCCTACCATTTAAAGGCCCCTCACAACCTCTTCCTCTGCTGCAGACCCTCCTGAAATACCCCTAAAGCTAAATGCCCCTCTCAACTACTCCTACCATTTAAAGGCCCCTCACAACCTCTTCTGCCAGACCCTCCTGAAATACCCCTAAAGCTAAATGCCCCTCTCAACTACTCCTACCATTTAAAGGCCCCCTCACAACCTCTTCTGCCAGACCCTCCTGAAATACCCCTATTGCTTAATGCCCCCTCAATTACCCCTATTGCTTAATGCCCCCCTCAACTACCCCTACCCCATTGCTTAATGCCCCTCACAAGCCCCAACAGCCACAACAAAACACGATCTATTGTCCGTTTGGAAGTTCCTCCATATTCATCAGCAAGCAGCTGTTAGTGACTGAACCAGAACACCAAACACCACATGTGCACACAGCGCTCGATTTCCCCATAGCAGAGTGACCCCTCTCCAGACTGTGTGAGCTTTGACACACATTTACTCAAGAACGCACGCCCCCCCCCCCCAGATAAGTATTCTCAGCACTGATTTAAAATGTATTGTGCCACACCCATCCTGCCCTCTGTGAACCGCAGCGAGACAGACGGAGGCAGGGGAGAGGACTGCGCAAATGCTGCAGTATTTACAAGACAAATAATCCGGCTTTGTTTAGACGCTGGAGGAAAAACAAAAAAAAAAAAAAAAAAAAAAAAAAGCACAAAAAGGAAAAAAAAGAGCTCCCAGGCAGAAAAGGACAGAGACAGAGAGGGGCTCACAGACAGGCTCTCTTACTTCCCCGAGACACGTGGTCCCCCCGACCGCACCTGGCCCCAGCAACTGCAGCTCTGCACCCGACCCGTGTCCAGAATTCATCATTCCCCAGCCGCGCACAAACACAGCAAATATCCACAACAACACAGAAACA
>JAFBMS010000085.1:1590112-1687612 GCA_019788955.1 Albula glossodonta
GTGAGTGTGTGTGTGAGCGTGTGTGTTGGGGGGAGGGGCATGGGGTCGGGGGTCGGGGTTTGTAAAATGAATGTGATGTTCCTTTAATTGGTCAGGAAATGAATCCCAGGGGGTGCTGAGTCGGCACTACACACATTCCAAGTTAACAGCCTCTACGTCACAAAAAAACTCTGCATGACCACATACATGCCTGAACAAAAGTGACATTAACAATTAATTCAATAAATAAATATATAGATAAATAAAAATAAAACGAATCAACCAACCAATAAATACATAAAAGTTTTAAATAAATGCAGAAGTTTTATTTTTCCACAGTAGCACCCCTGGTGCCTGAAGTGTAGCGTAGTTGCATGCATTGCGCTCTGGCTTTCCCCAGAAGTGAATATGTAAATATGGATTATGGTTCTTGGGAAGCTGGGACAGAGCCCAGCGACAGCCTACTTTGCAGCTCCTGATAGGAGCGCGGATCTGCAGAGTGTCAGAGCGTTAAATATTAACCTCGTCACAATAGGGCCTTTGGCTGCAGGGCTCTTATCGCGGAGCAGAACAACTGCTTCTTTCCTGGAACAGGGCCGCACAAAGAACGAAAGGACAAGCACAAACGGCGCGTCACGCCGAACGACTCGAACCTGCGGCTCTTACACACGCAAACCCCATAAAGCCCTCTTTGATGAGGGAGGACATTAAAAAAAAAAAAAAAAGAATCTACTTATTTTCAACATTCCGCCTCATTCACCGTGGAGGGGAAAAAATGTGATCCAGCAGGAATTCCACTGTGTTTGAGCCGCGCTCGCTGCGTTTTGGAGAGGGGGGCGGGGTGTCTCAGAAGAGAATAATTTGTGACTATAAAAACAACTTCCCGCTGTATGGGTGAGATAAAAGGCATGTAACGTAAAGAGAGCGATGACCCTGGAGCTCACCCAAAGCGCCCAGTTCCGCGGGACAGGCCCTCTGCGTGTGCGGTGACGTACGGCCTCCCCATCGCGCGCTCTCCACCCCACCGCCTGCGTAGACAGGGGCCCTTCAAACAGGCACTCCAGCGCCTCCCAAAAAAAAAAAAAAAAAACCCCCACCGGACAGGGGCGGGCAGCGCCTGCTTAAACGCACACCCTCCTCCTCCTCCCCCAACGGGGACGGAACATCCACTCCTGCCTCTGCAGCCCTCACTGGGCATGGACGGGGGGGGGGGGTCGAACCCCGGGGCGATCTCCAACCCCCCCGCATGTAAAAATGACCAACCATGTCCGTCACTTTCCTCACCCCCTTACCAAAACACCCCGCCTAGGACGGCCTCTCAGATGCTTTCATTCTTCTTCGTCACAACACAAATATGTTCATGTTGTACAAGCACGTACATACTGAGCAAGTCAGGCGGCAGGACTCTCCCTCTGTCTCTCTCTCTCACAGGAATGTGCCCCCCCCCCACTTCCTGTGTGGCATGGACGATGGCGGTCTATCTGCATGCCCTCTCATTGCTCTCCCTCAGATTACATCATGTACGATGTGCCCAGCAGACTCCCTTATTATGACCGGTTTACACTGCATTTATAGGGGCCGGTTTGCACTACGTTTTATCGGGGCCGGTTTACACTGCGTTTTATAGGGGCCGGTTTGCAGTTCGTTTTATAGGGGCCGGTTTGCACTGTGTTTCATAGGGACTGGTTAGCACAGTGAAAGGTCAACACGGAGAGGTCTACACTGTGCACAGTCTACACTCAGAGAGGTCTACACTGTGCACAGTCTACACTCAGAGAGGCCTACACTGTGCGCAGTCTACACTCAGAGAGGTCTACACTGTGCACAGTCTACACTCAGAGAGGCCTACACTGTGCGCAGTCTACACTCAGAGAGGCCTACACTGTGCGCAGTCTACACTCAGAGAGGCCTACACTGTGCGCAGTCCACACTCAGAGAGGCCTACACTGTGCGCAGTCTACACTCAGAGAGGCCTACACTGTGCACAGTCTACACTCAGAGAGGCCTACACTGTGCGCAGTCTACACTCAGAGAGGCCTACACTGTGCGCAGTCTACACTCAGAGAGGTCTACACTGTGCGCAGTCTACACTCAGAGAGGTCTACACTGTTTGTCTCAGCCTGGGGCCTATGGGGTCTATGGAGGCTGGTCCCACAGGTACACAGTGTTACTCATTACACCCTCCTGAGACCCTTCTGCGGCCTGCCCCAGCCCTCCTTTTTAAAGCCCTCCCCTCCCGCATTCCCTGTTCCTCTTTGCCCTTCACTGCACTTTTTAAATGCACAAAAACGTGCATGCACACGCACACAGTATATATACTGTATATACATGCAGGGGCCAACACCCCTCTTGAGCAGAACGATGTAGTTAAACATGCAGATAGGAGGCTAGATGTTGGGTTGTGAGAATCATTAGATGTTCTTCATATTTCATCACTCTGAACTGGATCCATTATCTTCTTTCCTCTCTCCCTTTGACAAAGGAAAAAAAACCCTGCTAGTTTGCAAAGCCTTCACCAATAGCAAATTCCTGCCTTAGCCACCCCCCCCCCCCCCACCCCCAAACTCTCACAACTGCCCTTCCTGCTCAGTGCACAGTGCCCTCCACCCCAAAAAACACACCCACCATTCTGCTCTCTCCACAAAGCCAAGCAGCTGAAGGCCAAAGTCTCAGGGAGCAACCGACATTCCTGACCCAGAGAGAGGCCCTGTACCGAAGCAGGACCCAGAGAGAGGCCCTGCACCAAAGCAGGAGTCAGAGAGAGGCCCTGTACCGAAGCAGGACCCAGAGAGAGGCCCTGTACCGAAACAGGACCCAGAGAGAGGCCCTGTACCGAAACAGGACCCAGAGAGAGGCCCTGTACCGAAGCAGGAGTCAGAGAGAGGCCCTGCACCGAAGCAGGAGTCAGAGAGAGGCCCTGCACCGAAGCAGGAGTCAGAGAGAGGCCCTGTACTGAAGCAGGAGTCAGAAAGAGGCCCTGTACTGAAGCAGGAGTCAGAGAGAGGCCCTGCACTGAAGCAGGAGTCAGAGAGAGGCCCTGCACTGAAGCAGGAGTCAGAGAGAGGCCCTGCACTGAAGCAGGAGTCAGAGAGAGGCCCTGTACTGAAGCAGGAGTCAGAGAGAGGCCCTGCACTGAAGCAGGAGTCAGAGAGAGGCCCTGTACTGAAGCAGGAGTCAGAGAGAGGCCCTGTACTGAAGCAGGAGTCAGAGAGAGGCCCTGTACTGAAGCAGGAGTCAGAGAGAGGCCCTGTACTGAAGCAGGAGTCAGAGAGAGGCCCTGCACTGAAGCAGGAGTCAGAGAGAGGCCCTGCACTGAAGCAGGAGTCAGAGAGAGGCCCTGTACTGAAGCAGGACTTGGAGGCCCCATACTGTAGCTGGATGCAGAGAGAGGCCGCAGTGAACCCAAGGGCTTGGGTCTATGCTGTCAGCTGAAAACCAATTTACAATGCAGCCATTTCCTGCTGTAAATTATAGCTCAGAACAGAGGAACAGAAGAGAGTACAGTCAATAGAGTCCAGACTGCATGGCCTTAAAAAGACACAGAAGACTCAGAGTGACTTGCGCATTTTTATTGTGGCAGAAAGTAAATGCCACCATTTATTATCTTATCCATCATTAAAAAGATAAGCATTTAATACAATGATTTAATATATAGAAGTAACAGAGATGAAGAGAAATTTCCCTTGGAGTGCTTTCGAGTTTCTCACGCCTGTAAGAAAAAAAGCAGAACTGTTTTGATTGAACCTACAATACCAGGTAGATCTAGAAGGACTTTTTTTTTTTTTTTTTTAAGAAAAACTAAAGAGCATGCCTCCTAAAATGTACCCAGGAAATGTGTTCATAACTCTTGAATTACATGTTACTTATGTCTGGCATTTCAGAAACCCGTGGCCAACCCTGAAGTAAAAAAAGAAATAATAAAAATAATCAAATTATGAAAATCATACTTAATATATTTGGAATACACTACCCAAATTCTGCAAAGTCATCTATACTCAGGTCATCTGCATTCAGGGCGATACTCTTATTTTCTTACATCTCTGTCTTTCTCTCTCTCTCTCTCTCTCTCTCACTTTCTTGCTCTTTTTCCCTCCCTTCCTCCCTCTGTCCAAAAATCCATCCATCTCACCCAATCTCCTCCCTGCCTGTGGAATGTCAGGCATGCGGTTTCCTCTCCAGCCGGGAAGAACAACATTAAATTCGGCTCCTGCGTCCCCTATGAGAGCTCTTTCACCCTGGCCTGCTCCCCACGCCGTTCCACCTCTCCACTGCGCTAACCACCCCTTCACTTCGGCCTGCTCCCCACGCTGTTCCACCTCTCCACTGCGCTAGCCACCCCTTCACTTCGGCCTGCTCCCCACGCCGTTCCACCTCTCCACTGCGCTAACCACCCCTTCACTTCGGCCTGCTCCCCACGCCGTTCCACCTCTCCACTGCGCTAACCACCCCATCACACCGGCCTGCTCCCCACGCCGTTCCACCTCTCCACTGCGCTAACCACCCCTTCACTTCGGCCTGCTCCCCACGCCGTTCCACCTCTCCACTGCGCTACCCACCCCTTCACTTCGGCCTGCTCCCCACGCTGTTCCACCTCTCCACTGCGCTAACCACCCCTTCACTTCGGCCTGCTCCCCACGCCGTTCCACCTCTCCACTGCGCTAACCACCCCTTCACTCCGGCCTGCTCCCCACGCCGTTCCACCTCTCCACTGCGCTAACCACCCCTTCACCTCGGCCTGCTCCCCACGCCGTTCCACCTCTCCACTGCGCTAACCACCCCTTCACTTCGGCCTGCTCCCCACGCCGTTCCACCTCTCCACTGCGCTAACCACCCCTTCACTTCGGCCTGCTCCCCACGCCGTTCCACCTCTCCACTGCGCTAACCACCCCTTCACTTCGGCCTGCTCCCCACGCCGTTCCACCTCTCCACTGCGCTAACCACCCCTTCACTTCGGCCTGCTCCCCACGCCGTTCCACCTCTCCACTGCGCTAACCACCCCTTCACCCCGGCCTGCTCCCCACGCCGTTCCACCTCTCCACTGCGCTAACCACCCCTTCACACCGGCCTGCTCCCCACGCCGTTCCACCCCTCCACTGCGCTAACCACCCCTTCACCTTCGGCCTGCTCCCCACGCCGATCCACCTCTCCACTGCGCTAACCACCCCTTCACTTCGGCCTGCTCCCCACGCCGTTCCACCTCTCCACTGCGCTAACCACCCCTTCACTTCGGCCTGCTCCCCACGCCGTTCCACCTCTCCACTGCGCTAACCACCCCTTCACTTCGGCCTGCTCCCCACGCCGTTCCACCTCTCCACTGCGCTAACCACCCCTTCACCCTCGGCCTGCTCCCCACGCCGTTCCACCTCTCCACTGCGCTAACCACCCCTCCACTTCGGCCTGCTCCCCACGCCGTTCCACCTCTCCACTGTGCTAACCACCCCTTCACTTCGGCCTGCTCCCCACGCCGTTCCACCTTTCCACTGCGCTAACCACCCCTTCACGTCGGCCTGCTCCCCACGCCGTTCCACCTCTCCACTGCGCTAACCACCCCTTCACACCGGCCTGCTCCCCACGCCGTTCCACCTCTCCACTGCGCTAACCACCCCTTCACCCTGGCCTGCTCCCCACGCCGTTCCACCTCTCCACTGCGCTAACCACCCCTTCACTTCGGCCTGCTCCCCACGCCGTTCCACCTCTCCACTGCGCTAACCACCCCTTCACACCGGCCTGCTCCCCACGCCGTTCCACCTCTCCACTGCGCTAACCACCCCTTCACTTCGGCCTGCTCCCCACGCCGTTCCACCTCTCCACTGCGCTAACCACCCCTTCACCTCGGCCTGCTCCCCACGCCGTTCCACCTCTCCACTGCGCTAACCACCCCTTCACCCCGGCCTGCTCCCCATGCCGTTCCACCTCTCCACTGCGCTAACCACCCCTTCACTTCGGCCTGCTCCCCACGCCGTTCCACCTCTCCACTGCGCTAACCACCCCTTCACCCCGGCCTGCTCCCCACGCCGTTCCACCTCTCCACTGCGCTAACCACCCCTTCACCCCGGCCTGCTCCCCACGCCGTTCCACCTCTCCACTGCGCTAACCACCCCTTCACCACGGCCTGCTCCCCACGCCGTTCCACCTCTCCACTGCGCTAACCACCCCTTCACTTCGGCCTGCTCCCCACGCCGTTCCACCTCTCCACTGCGCTAACCACCCCTTCACTTCGGCCTGCTCCCCACGCCGTTCCACCTCTCCACTGCGCTAACCACCCCTTCACTTCGGCCTGCTCCCCACGCCGTTCCACCTCTCCACTGCGCTAACCACCCCTTCACTTCGGCCTGCTCCCCACGCCGTTCCCCCTCTCCACTGCGCTACCCACCCCTTCACTTCGGCCTGCTCCCCACGCCGTTCCACCTCTCCACTGCGCTAACCACCCCTTCACTTCGGCCTGCTCCCCACGCCGTTCCACCTCTCCACTGCGCTAACCACCCCTTCACATCGGCCTGCTCCCCACGCCGTTCCACCCCTCCACTGCGCTAACCACCCCTTCACCCCGGCCTGCTCCCCACGCCGTTCCACCTCTCCACTGCGCTAACCACCCCTTCACTTCGGCCTGCTCCCCACGCCGTTCCACCTCTCCACTGCGCTAACCACCCCTTCACTCCGGCCTGCTCCCCACGCCGTTCCACCTCTCCACTGCGCTAACCACCCCATCACACCGGCCTGCTCCCCACGCCGTTCCACCTCTCCACTGCGCTAACCACCCCTTCACTTCGGCCTGCTCCCCACGCCGTTCCACCTCTCCACTGCGCTAACCACCCCTTCACCCCGGCCTGCTCCCCACGCCGTTCCACCTCTCCACTGCGCTAACCACCCCTTCACCCCGGCCTGCTCCCCACGCCGTTCCACCTCTCCACTGCGCTAACCACCCCTTCACCCCGGCCTGCTCCCCACGCCGTTCCACCTCTCCACTGCGCTAACCACCCCTTCACTTCGGCCTGCTCCCCACGCCGTTCCACCTCTCCACTGCGCTAACCACCCCTTCACCCCGGCCTGCTCCCCACGCCGTTCCACCTCTCCACTGCGCTAACCACCCCTTCACCTCGGCCTGCTCCCCACGCCCTTCCACCTCTCCACTGCGCTAACCACCCCTTCACTTCGGCCTGCTCCCCACGCTGTTCCACCTCTCCACTGCGCTAACCACCCCTTCACTTCGGCCTGCTCCCCACGCCGTTCCACCTCTCCACTGAGCTAACCACCCCTTCACTTCGGCCTGCTCCCCACGCCGTTCCACCTCTCCACTGCGCTAACCACCCCTTCACTTCGGCCTGCTCCCCACGCCGTTCCACCTCTCCACTGCGCTAACCACCCCTTCACTTCGGCCTGCTCCCCACGCCGTTCCACCTCTCCACTGCGCTAACCACCCCTTCACTTCGGCCTGCTCCCCACGCCGTTCCACCTCTCCACTGCGCTAACCACCCCATCACTTCGGCCTGCTCCCCACGCCGTTCCACCTCTCCACTGCGCTAACCACCCCTTCACTTCGGCCTGCTCCCCACGCCGTTCCACCTCTCCACTGCGCTAACCACCCCATCACACCGGCCTGCTCCCCACGCCGTTCCACCTCTCCACTGCGCTAACCACCCCTTCACTTCGGCCTGCTCCCCACGCCGTTCCACCTCTCCACTGCGCTAACCACCCCTTCACTTCGGCCTGCTCCCCACGCCGTTCCACCTCTCCACTGCGCTAACCACCCCTTCACTTCGGCCTGCTCCCCACGCCGTTCCACCTCTCCACTGCGCTAACCACCCCATCACACCGGCCTGCTCCCCACGCCGTTCCACCTCTCCACTGCGCTAACCACCCCTTCACTTCGGCCTGCTCCCCACGCCGTTCCACCTCTCCACTGCGCTAACCACCCCTTCACTTCGGCCTGCTCCCCACGCCGTTCCACCTCTCCACTGCGCTAACCCCCCCTTCACTTCGGCCTGCTCCCCACGCCGTTCCACCTCTCCACTGCGCTAACCACCCCTTCACACCGGCCTGCTCCCCACGCCGTTCCACCTCTCCACTGCGCTAACCACCCCTTCACTCCGGCCTGCTCCCCACGCCGTTCCACCTCTCCACTGCGCTAACCACCCCTTCACCACGGCCTGCTCCCCACGCCGTTCCACCTCTCCACTGCGCTAACCACCCCTTCACTTCGGCCTGCTCCCCACGCCGTTCCACCTCTCCACTGCGCTAACCACCCCTTCACTTCGGCCTGCTCCCCACGCCGTTCCACCTCTCCACTGCGCTAACCACCCCTTCACCCCGGCCTGCTCCCCACGCCGTTCCACCTCTCCACTGCGCTAACCACCCCTTCACTTCGGCCTTCTCCCCACGCCGTTCCACCTCTCCACTGCGCTAACCACCCCTTCACCCTGGCCTGCTCCCCACGCCGTTCCACCTCTCCACTGCGCTAACCACCCCTTCACTTCGGCCTGCTCCCCACGCCGTTCCACCTCTCCACTGCGCTAACCACCCCTTCACTTCGGCCTGCTCCCCACGCCGTTCCACCTCTCCACTGCGCTAACCACCCCTTCACTTCGGCCTGCTCCCCACGCCGTTCCACCTCTCCACTGCGCTAACCACCCCTTCACTTCGGCCTGCTCCCCACGCCGTTCCACCTCTCCACTGCACTAGCCACCCCTTCCCCCAACTACAGACTTCTCGGTGCCCCCCTCAACTTCCCCTACTGCTTAAGGCCCCCTTAACTCCCCAATTTATCGATGCCTCCCTAAGTTACCCCTGCTACTTAATGCCACTCTTAACTGCCCATACTACTTAATGCCAGTCTTAACTGCCCATACTACTTAATGCCAGTCTTAACTGCCCATACTACTTAATGCCACTCTTAACTGCCCATACTACTTAATGCCACTCTTAACTGCCCATACTACTTAATGCTACCCTTAGCTACCTCTATTGCTAATTGCCCCCCCCCCCAACTACCCCTAAAGCTAAATGCCCCTCTCAACTACTCCTACCATTTAAAGGCCCCTCACAACCTCTTCTGCCAGACCCTCCTGAAATACCCCTAAAGCTAAATGCCCCTCTCAACTACTCCTACCATTTAAAGGCCCCTCACAACCTCTTCTGCCAGACCCTCCTGAAATACCCCTAAAGCTAAATGCCCCTCTCAACTACTCCTACCATTTAAAGGCCCCTCACAACCTCTTCTGCCAGACCCTCCTGAAATACCCCTAAAGCTAAATGCCCCTCTCAACTACTCCTACCATTTAAAGGCCCCTCACAACCTCTTCTGCCAGACCCTCCTGAAATACCCCTAAAGCTAAATGCCCCTCTCAACTACTCCTACCATTTAAAGGCCCCTCACAACCTCTTCTGCCAGACCCTCCTGAAATACCCCTAAAGCTAAATGCCCCTCTCAACTACTCCTACCATTTAAAGGCCCCTCACAACCTCTTCTGCCAGACCCTCCTGAAATACCCCTAAAGCTAAATGCCCCTCTCAACTACTCCTACCATTTAAAGGCCCCTCACAACCTCTTCTGCCAGACCCTCCTGAAATACCCCTATTGCTTAATGCCCCCTCAATTACCCCTATTGCTTAATGCCCCCCTCAACTACCCCATTGCTTAATGCCCCTCACAAGCCCCAACAGCCACAACCAAACACGATCTATTGTCCGTTTGGAAGTTCCTCCATATTCATCAGCAAGCAGCTGTTTAGTGACTGAACCAGAACACCACATGTGCACACAGCGCTCGATTTCCCCATAGCAGAGTGACCCCTCTCCAGACTGTGTGAGCTTTGACACACATTTACTCAAGAACGCCCCCCCCCCCAGATAAGTATTCTCAGCACTGATTTAAAATGTATTGTGCCACACCCATCCTGCCCTCTGTGAACCGCAGCGAGACAGACGGAGGCAGGGGAGAGGACTGCGCAAATGCTGCAGTATTTACAAGACAAATAATCCGGCTTTGTTTAGACGCTGGAGGAAAAAACAAAAAAAAAAAAAAAAAAAAAAAAGCACAAAAAGGAAAAAAAAAGAGCTCCCAGGCAGAAAAAGGACAGAGACAGAGAGGGGGCTCACAGACAGGCCTCTCTTCCCCGAGACACGTGGTCCCCCCGACCGCACCTGGCCCCAGCAACTGCAGCTCTGCACCCGACCCGTGTCCAGAATTCATCATTCCCCAGCCGCGCACAAACACAGACAAATATCCACAACAACACAGAAACACAGACACACATATGCATGCACAAACACAGAAACACAGATACACGTATGCATGCACAAACACAGAAACACAGACACACGTATGCATGCACAAACACAGAAACACAGACACACGTATGCATGCACAAACACAGAAACATGGACAAACATGCATGCATACATACACAGCAACACAGAAATATAGTCTTTCTCTGACTGACACGCACACACTCACGCACACGCACAACAACACAGAGACACAGTCACAATTATACGCATCCGCGCATGCCCAAACACAGAAATACACGACACATGCATGCATGTACTCACAAACTCAGGTGCATGCATGCATAGAAACACACGCATGCTTGCACATGCAAACACACAAATATACATGCACACACACACCCACTCACATGAAAGTGCACACATGCATGCATGTATGCGCTCACACATGCACACTCAATGTCACTCCACCTGCTGCCCTGTGAGATTCTGACTGCAGTCTCACCTCCTTCAGCACATCTCAGCATCTCCTTACAACGCCCCCCGCTCACCCCAAACTCACCAACCCGACTGCTCACCCCAAGCTCACCAACCCGACAGCTCACCCCAAGCTCACCAACCCGACTGCTCACCCCAAGCTCACCAACCCGACAGCTCACCCCAAGCTCACCAACCTGACTGCTCACCCCAAGCTCACCAACCTGACTGCTCACCCCAAGCTCACCAACCTGACAGCTCACCCCAAGCTCACCAACCTGACTGCTCACCCCAAGCTCACCAACCCGACAGCTCACCCCAAGCTCACCAACCTGACAGCTCACCCCAAGCTCACCAACCTGACTGCTCACCCCAAGCTCACCAACCCGACAGCTCACCCCAAGCTCACCAACCCGACAGCTCACCCCAAGCTCACCAACCTGACTGCTCACCCCAAGCTCACCAACCTGACTGCTCACCCCAAGCTCACCAACCTGACTGCTCACCAACCCGACTGCTCACAGGCATCCAACGTTTACTCTATATTTGGTTCACAAAAAAAAGAAAAAGGCACTGAAATTGACCCTTCCACGACATGCTGAAACCTGCATTTCATCACCCCTGAATTTCACTGACAAGCAAGTATGACCAAGAAAAAAACGAAGCGTTCAGCATCCATTAAGGCTCACGCTGTAAGCAGCTTGGCTCAGGTCCGTTTCCCAGCCATTAGGGAGAGGGAGAGCTGTGGGGTGAGCAGGACTGTTCTCAGGGAGTCTGGCCATTCTGGACCCTCAGCGCGGAGGTCACGGGCCGACACCGAAAGGGTCCATCTTAAACACATACGGGCCATGAGGGCCAGATCTGGGCGGGACAGGACCGGTCTGAACTGGCTCTCAGGATCCAGCGGTTTTTTGTTCTGGAGCCCCCTAATGAGATTCTGTCGAAGGAAAAGACAGACCCACACAGCCTGGCTTAAGACTGGGTGATGACAGCAGACCAGGTTAGTGGCACTGCAACAGAGGAGAGGAGGAAGAGAACAAGAGGTGAATGAGCCGGAGAGAGAGAGGGAGAGGAGAGGAGAGAGTGTGTGTGAGAGAGAGAGAGAGAGAGAGAGAGAGAGGGGCAGAGGAGAGGAGAGGAGAGGAGAGAAAGAGGTGTGTATGTATATATGTTTTTTTTCTATTGTTATATTTTGCTATTGAAAATCAAAACTGCATTGTTTTATTTTATTTCTGTGTTTTTGTATGTTGCTCTGGCAATATGACTGTTGTCCTGCCAATAAAGCAAACTGAAACAGAGAGAGAGAGAGAGAAACAGAGGTGAATAAATGTGGGTAAATGCGCTTCTGGGGAGTAGGGATGGGGAGTGTTATCCTCTTTGTTTACTGTTCTTTCCATCTTATGCTTTAGCAACACAACACTTTTCATGCCAGAAAAGAACATTTCGAATTTGAATTTGAATGAGAGAGAGAGAGTGAGAGAGATAGAGGAGAGGAGAGATGGAGGAGTGAGAGACAGAGAGAGCGAGAGAGAGATGGGGGAGCGAGAGATAGAGAGACCGAGAGAGAGAGATGGAGGAGAGGAGCAGCCCTCATCCAGTCTCTCCTGACTCGGTGCCGCAGGCTCAAACCGCGCTCAGCACAGGAAGTCCAGGCCGCGCTGACTATTGATCTGCTGGGCCGGGTCGGGCTGGGCCGTGACCAGTGTGAGGAAGCCTTTAGCAGCTTTCATATCCTCCCTGAGAGAATCATTAACCAGGGTGGCTGCTGAGAAACCCAGGGTGGGGCAAGCTGTGAGCACACAAGCCGTCCATCGCCTGGCCTGCACCGCCAGGGACATCAGCCTTCTCTTACAGCCCTCTGAGCGACGCGCTGCTCACGGGTAGCCAGCACACAGCCGTCAGGCCGCCCACAGCAGCACAAGGAGCACCTCTACACCTTTACCCCGTGGGGGCTGATGAGCCTGCAAGCTGCAGAGCTCAGGCTCAGAGCTGTAGGACTGGTGGAATAGAAAATGAGCGTGACTGGCCTCGGTTTGAGTAATATGGAGAACTGGGCCCAGGCTGCAGAGCTCTGAGTGATATGGAGAGCCTGAGACACAGAGAGCTCAGGGCTGAAGCTGTAGAGCTCTGTTTGGATCCACAATTGTGTCCTCAATGAAGGAGTAAAAATTCACACCCCTCTCACCTTAACACATTCCAGGTCCTGACAAAATTGCCTTGGTCAGAAAGCAGTTAAACACATGGGGTCCCACCTCCCCCCTGAAAGCCCACTGTCCCACCCAAGTGCTCCTCTGGGCCATAAACACGTCATTTACATAATAAAGCGTAAAGCTGTTAAAAGCGTTTAAGAGCCCAAAAAACAATGACTGCAAATACACCTCCAGGCAGAATTACCGCGGCGACGGCTACGTCACTAGTGCCCCATGTAAACAAAGAGAGCAGTGTCTGTCCCTCTGTGCTCTCAGGCCGTTTTGCTCTTCTGTGACCCTCAGTACCTGACCCCCCCCCCCCACACACACCCACACACACACACTTACAAATACACAAATACACACACACACACAAGCTCGCGCTCACGCACGCGCATACGCAGGAAAAGAGAAGTTCGTAAACAACATGAGTTATCCGAAGGGCCGTAAAAGAGGAAGCAGAAAACAAGAAGAGCTTTAAATGAGTAAGCTCTTGTGTCCAGATATAGAGGCCGGGCTGCGTGCTCCTCTCGCCCACGCGAGCGCCCAGCTCCTGAGCGTATGTGCTATATATAGCTCCGATTGTTAGGGTGACCTTTGGGGCGCTGGGCTCTCGCTTTCTGCACCACAATGGAGCCCTTGGGGGCCGGCTCCTGTTACTCGGTTACCTTCCCTCCAGCTGACAGAACAAAGGTGCCGTTTTTGGACCTTGCTGCGGGGGGGGGGGGCACTGCCAGGCTTCCCTGAAAGACCTGTCAATCAGGGTCATGCCCCTCCCCCCTTCGGCAGACTCTGGAGGACTTGCAGAAGTTCGCCAAGATACCTGCGTGAACGCCCACGCAGGTGGAACAGAGGCAGTGATTCTGGGGGTGGGGGGGGGAGGGGGGGACTCTGGCAGGCCTTCTTGCATCAAAGAACCACGGCCGTTCAGACATTTCACCGGGCTGAAAAGCTGCACTGTTCTATCTGTAGGATGGTGGGAAATAAACGAAGACGACAAAGCCATCGAAAAACAACTCTGGCTTTACACAAGAGGGAACCAATCCTTTTTTTATGCACTCTTATGTTGTTGTTGTTTATCTCTTTGTTCACTATCAAGTGTAGCCCAAAGGACTGTTTGCAAACAGTGCTAGGTTGCTCTGTACAAAGGCCACAGTCATGAATTAATGGAGCCGGCCTCCCATTCGGGCTCCAACTGCAAGAAGCAGACTTCCCAACTGACCCAGGAACAGCGGCTGCCACACCCATACCTCTGACATGTATCTCAATATCATCATCAGCACTGCACTGGGATCAGTCCTGGCACACCCTCTCCAACAGTTCCAGGACAGGACAGTGTGGGTCTACAGCAATGGTGTCCCAGAATGCCACAGTGTCCGCTGGCTTTCAGTGCATTTCAGCACTTTATTCATTATTTTAAATTAGTGCTCAGCTATACAGGCCACACACTTGGTTTCCAAGGCCTGAAATGGCTGCCAATTGAAAGGAAAGTAAAACAACCTGCAGACACTGCGGCCCTCCAGGACCGGAGTTAAACCTGCAGACACTGCGGCCCTCCAGGACCGGAGTTAAACCTGCAGACACTGCGGCCCTCCAGGACCGGAGTTAAACCTGCAGACACTGCGGCCCTCCAGGACCGGAGTTAAACCTGCAGACACTGCGGCCCTCCAGGACCGGAGTTAAACCTGCAGACACTGCGGCCCTCCAGGACCAGAGTTAAACCTGCAGACACTGCGGCCCTCCAGGACCGGAGTTAAACCTGCAGACACTGCGGCCCTCCAGGACTGGAGTTAAACCTGCAGACACTGCGGCCCTCCAGGACTGGAGTTAAACCTGCAGACACTGCGGCCCTCCAGGACTGGAGTTAAACCTGCAGACACTGCGGCCCTCCAGGACTGGAGTTAAACCTGCAGACACTGCGGCCCTCCAGGACTGGAGTTAAACCTGCAGACACTGCGGCCCTCCAGGACTGGAGTTAAACCTGCAGACACTGCAGACAGAGCAGGTACACAATAAGACCTTTGTCAGAAAGGAGCATAAAGTTTTACCAACCATCCCTGCATCAGCCCTGTAACCTGTTATTGCACCATATTATTGCACCATTCAGCAATAACTGCCCCAGAGTGAACTGTGGAACAACTGTGTTTCTGTAGAAATAAAAAAGGACAAGGATTTAAGACTAGAATTGGGGCCCCAGGGTTGGGGTGCTGGTTTTATGGGAGATTTGTCCCACTGAAGGTCCCAAGCAGGTGTTCAATGTGCAGGAGAGTAGTATGGCGGTTATGGAGTTGGTCTTGCAACGAGAGGTTGCAGGTTCAATTCCTAAACAAAGCACTGCCATTGTACCCTTAAGCAAGGTGAATATCCAGCCACGCAAATGGATAGTGTGTGATCTGTCAGCCGTAAGAGTGTCTGCCAAAGGCCTACGATGAAGTGTAATGAGTGGCCGTGGGGCAGGGGGGCTGGGTCACGGTGCGCCGGGTCACGGTGCGCCAAGACCGATTACACCTGTCCCTCATGCTGCCAGCCTCTGTGTATTTTATGGCCTTTTATTGTGGCATCACAGTCCTGATTCCCACACAGATCCCAATGCAGGTCCATAAACCCGTGTAGCACAACGGAGCACTGAAAGACAGACGGACGAGCAGGCCCGTCCAACGTTATCACTAATAACAAGCCTGCGTGCAGAAAAGGGAAGTGCACCTCGGATGACATGCACTTGGGGTGAGCGCTGAGGCTTGCAGCAAGTCATCAACGCCGGCGAGTTGACCACACGTTTCGCAGACGCTGACGCGCACGTACTGAGCATGCTCCGTCACTTGTAGGGACGCCCAGTGCACTAAGAAATTTGGGACGGTCGGCCGAAATGTTGCCTTTCTTGTGGCGGAAATGTCAGGTCGCCTGACAGTGCAGCAGAAGCGGGGGAGGGAGGTGCGTGGTCACTGAGACCTCCTCCCGAAAAACCGACAGGCCCGACGCAATCGGCCTCACATGCAGCTGATCTTACTCCATTAAGTGTGACCTGCCCCAGCCTGCACCACTGGCTTAACACAGTCAGGGAGGGGGGGAGAGAGAAAGAGAAACACAGGGAAGGAGAGCAGGAGAAAGGAGGAGAGAGAGAGAGAGAGAGAGAGAGAGAGAGAGAGAGAGAGAGAGAGAGAGAGAGAGAGAGAGAGAGAGAGAGAGAGGAGGGAGGGAGAGGGGGAGAGAGGGAGAGAGAGGGAGAGAGGGGGAGAGAGCGAGAGCGGAGAGGGAGAGGGAGAGAGAGACAGAGAGAGAGGGAGAGCGATGGAGAGAGAGAGAGAGAGCCAGTGGATTGTGTGGCTCGGAGCTGATATTCACGCTCAGACCTTGCCAACAGGAAGTGTGGTGCAGCAGAGATGACCTGTCATGAGGGGCGTGTGTGTGAGCTGCTACAGGCTATGTAACCATGCCGCGTAACCATGGTGAGGTAGGTGAGGGTCACCCCTTCTCAGGTAACACAAAGCAGTCCCACCCCTAGGCTAAGGCTGAGTGAGCAGAACCCCTCTCCTTTCACTCTCACTAACTCGCTCTCTCTCCTTCTCTCTCTCCTTGGATTCTTGAGCAGGCCCCTGCTTGTCCTGCTGGATTCCGGGAGAATTCCAACGCTGCCGCCTCTGGCTCACTCCTGGCTGCGGCCCCGTCACGACTCCTCCTATCCCACTTCCTGTTTCTGAAACGTGCCTCTACCCGCCTGGCCGTACGTCAGGACCCACCACGACCGTGACGGCAGCGTCCGTTACCATGGCGCCCAGCGAGGGTGACAGTTGGGACTCCTGCGACTTCCTGCGAAGGAGGTTACTCAAGCAGACGCCGCCGTTGGTCAATAAGTGGGTATGGTGGTGGTGGTGGGGGGGGGGGGGGGGGGGTGTTACTACTGCCAGTTCAGGAAGTGCGTTAAAGACACGTGAAGCCTTAAGTCATTATGATGCAGCAGAGTGGTAGCTCGGTGTTAATCCTCTCCTGGAGGACGAGAGAGAGGCCTTCAAACTTCCGCACAGGGACAGCTCCTCAGCTAGAAGAGGACACCAAATACAGACAGAAAAACAGAGCCTCTCTCTCTCTCGCGCCGCCTCTTCTCTCCCTGAGCACTTCACACTGAACAGGCGCACCACTCCAGTCCAGATGCACCCATCTCCATTGCAAGAGGAGTAAGAAAATATTGCAGGGCATTCGGGATGTTTGTGAACGCGCGGTCTGAACGGCAGGTTTCAGGAACCAAAACAATTAGCACCTGAATGACACGCGGTTCAAACGGTAATTATAGAGGTGGTGGGATCAAAGCGTGCGCGGTAAGCCGTGCTGCTGGAGGCAGGGGGTGCAGGTGGGCGTAAGAGCTCTTCAGTAAGTGGGGGGGAGGGATTTGCATGGGGGGGGGGTAGAGGTGGGGGCAGATCTGCACAGGGAGAGTGAGTCAGAACGCAGCCTGCTGGGGGTGGGGAGGGGGGGGGTCTGCTGGCTGAGCCTGTACTCCCTCCATCTCTCCATCCCTCCCCCTCTTCCCATCTCCCTCCAGTGTGAGTCACTCCACTCATCCTGATCCCAGCTGTGGGAGGGAGCAGGTGTAATGGAGGTGACAGCGTGACAATCAGAGCACATCTGGGGAGGGGTAGGGGGCAGGAAGGTGACACGGATTCGTCACGCTGTTCCGCACAGATCCTTCCATGTGCACGCAGGCTGCAGGTGAGCGATGACAAACACAGACAGGCACACTGAACAGGTGCACGCACGGAATGCGCAGCTACACACTGACACACAGATTTCAGCTGTGTTCATCCGCGCATGCAAATACACATGGACAAAAGCTCACACAAACACACATGCTTGCACATGTACATATGTGCACAGACAGATACGCACACAAAGACACATGTACATACACACACAGACACATACGCACACAAAGACACATGTACATACACACACAAAGACACATATGCACATACTCATACACGGACACACACACACACACACACACACACACACACACACACACACACACACACACCTCTGCAGATGGCACAGCTAAAGGACTCTCTCTTCAGACAGAGCAGGGCAGTGGGGCCAGGGTCACAGGGTACAGACACTGGAAAGGGCACGGAGAGCCGGAGCGAACCAGCCGCTGGCCGCTGGCCGCTCTGACAGCTCCAGGCCAAAGCGAAAACAACAGAACAAAACGACGGCTTGTGCTCCAAAGCAGGCTTACTCACACCAGTTCCCAACCAATTTCCTCTTTATCCATTTCACTGCTCACAAAGAGGAGCAAATTCATTACTTATTAAATTTACATTACAGGCCTTTAGCAGCTACTCCTGTCCACAGACCTACACAGCTCACATTCCTACACACTGTACAGAGAAACAGCTGGACACTTACTGATGCTAACTGGCTAATGCTCCTCACTCAAGGGTACAACAGCAGCCCGCTAACATAGTATTAATTAACTATATTACACTTCTGTCCCATTATATTAGTAGAATAATCCTTTTTTCAGGTGTGGTGGTGGGGGGAGGTTTTGACTCTGTGGGACAGTAACAAACTGAGCGTACACACCTGTTCCAACTTTCGGCCATTCTACTTTTCCAGCCTCATACTCTATAAACCAGGTGACTACACTGGGGCGGACTCGTGCTCTGTTTAATGGGACATTTAAAGTGTTCTCCGTTTGATGCGAGATGGTTTACAGACTGCAGCTTCCTGAAAAGCAGCGGGGCGCACAGGAGCCCCGTGGAGCCCCGCCGCGGCGCACGGGCTTTCAGAGGGCCCTGTACAGTCACGACACATCGATGCGCCGTCGCTGTGGGATACGCAGCGGCCTTAAATAAATAAGCTTTGGGAATCCGCTGTCTGTCACAATGCACCCTGCCAGACGTCACGGCCACCATTTTAGCCCCACCATCACAATGCTGTTCTGTATGATAATTAGTCACAACCACCTCCTCTATCCCTGGGGCACCATTTCAATACACTGTGCGTGTGCGTGTGTGTGTGTGTGCTAGTCCACACAGAACCATGCTCTGTGTATGTGTGTGTGTGTACGCACTACAGAACAAAAAAAGCAATACTTTGTATGAGTGTGTTTGTATGATTGCATGTGTGTGTATTACAGAATACACAGAGCCAAGCAGTGCATGTGTGTATTGCAGTCTGGAAAGAACCAAGCACTGTGTGTGTGTGTGTGTGTGTGCTAGTCCACACAGAACCATGCTCTGTGTGTGTGCGCGTGTGTATACACTACAGAACAAAGAGAGCAATACTTTTTATGAGTGTGTTTGTATGATTGCATGTGGGTGTGTATTACAAAACACACAGAGCCAAGCACTGTGTGTGTGTGTATGTAGTGCAGTCTGGATAGAACCAAGCAATGTGTGTGTGTGTGTGCATTACAGTGTACACAGAGCCGAGCTGTGTGTGTACTACAGTCAACAAAGAGCCATACTGTGTGTGTCAATGTGTGTGTGTGTGTGTGTGTGTGTGGGTGCGTGTGTGTGCAAAATCTGACACTAAAAATACATTTCCTCACCAAAGCACAAAAGCCTTCACATGACAAGAGAGTGGGTTTGTCTGACACAGTCTGCTCCCTGGCCCTGCTAACCCTTTCAGAGAACCCCCCCCCCCCCCCCCCCCCGCTGGCTACCCTCCGTGCCCCGTCTTCTGACCAGTGACATCATGCAAGCTATTTCAGTGCCTCCGCCGTCCGCTGCGTAGTCCCAGTGATGTTCTGTCACATGCTCGTGGGTCACGACCAGGCACCGATTCACAAAAACGACCTCACAGCAAACCACACCCCCCAGCCCTGCCTGCCTGCTTTCCTTTGCATCAGCGCTGCGTACCATCCCCACTGCCAGCTACACAGAGCTCACCCACAGTCTGCCAGTCCGCCTTAATCGGCCACACGAGCAAAGTTTATTTAAAAATGGCCTCTTCCACACAACAGCAACGCAAACCAGCAAGACCATCAAACTGCAATCCCAGGTCTTCCTACATTAATGAATAAATAAATTCATATCTAAATACCACACCAAAATGTAAAACTTCCAGGTTTTAGTGCAGCAATCGGACAATATTGGACTGTTTGACTTAAATTGGTAGACTGTGTTGAAAAAATGCTCTAATTAAAAAGGCTGAACATTTTACAGATTTTTTGCTACTTCATATATTGATTCAGCAGATTAACACAGTTGTGGTCTGGATAGGAAAACTTGACATTGACGGACAGATAAACAGAGACAAGCTCAACAGAGTCAGACTCCCCCACTGTTATGGTAAACACAAAGATAAGGCAATCTTTACAGCCATGTATGTGTTTGCTCTGAATTCAACAGGCTGCTAGACCACACTAAAACCTTTTTTTTTTTTGGCTTATCATGAGAGCCGACTGTACGGCCTCTATGTAAATATGTCACACCGCGGGAAGCGCTGCTGCGCTGGGACACGATATAACTTGCAGAGGAGAGAATCTCACAGGAGAAGAAAATGTGAAATTTTCCCAGCTGCGGTGAATACGTGCAGCTCAACTGCAGGCCACGCAAGTGTGAGTGAACAAACCGACAGATTTCACCTAGGGCCTCCAGCAACCCAGCGGAAAAAATATAGAGGTGGGAGGAGATGAATTTAACAGTTCTGGGTACTCTGGGCTGACTTTGACACCATGTGTAGCGCACATCTCTGTCCTACCACCACTCACGTCTTAGTAACCAGACATCTCTGGGCAATGAGCACCTGCTAAACAGTGCTGATTCCCCAACCAAACGATCCAGAAGCACACTGGCAAAAGCTAACGCTTGGGTGTAACATTTTGGGAAAGCGAGTCGTTTGGTGAAAAAGCACGACTTTCGTGGTATGCATTATTGCCCACCCTTCCCCTCCCCTCCCCGCAAACAAACACACACACAGTGTCTGCCTTTATCTAATGTGACGTCTGGGCTGAGTTTAAATTTAAACCACTCGAGGGAAACATCAATACGCTCTGTCCCATTTCAACCCCATTGCCAATAGAACTTCACTCTGAATTTCCGATGCTTTCCTAAAGATATTCCTTGTTAAAAGCAGTGTACTAAGTGGTGTTAGAATGCAGAGATACGAGATAAGCCTGGATATGAGCGGCAGTCGTAAAGAGCCACGTTACAAAAGACGTACAAATACTTCTGTCAGTTCAAGTTACAGCAACACAGCCGTGTTTATGTTCATGAAAACCGGGAAAGAAGGGACGGCAAAATGAATGGCTCGAAAGCGATACGACATCACAAAGTGAAGCAGGCTGACTTAGAGAATGTCTCTCTGACTTACAGCAAGTATCTCTGGGCACCCATCGTCAAGCAGACATTGCGCTACCAAAGCTGTGTTTCCAAGTCGTGTGCCTCAAAGCGCCGAGTCGTAGACTGCCGGCACTGTTAAAGATAAACACCCCAGCTTAAACAGTCACATTCCGGGCCGGGGACCACTTCACGGACGTTTCGACTACCAATTATAGCTAGCAGTAGCAAGGCAATAACTAACGTTCCGCAAAAGTGACAATCCATTCCTGTAAAACGAGTGGAATAGACAACAGCAACATGTATCAAAGCAAAAGGAAAACCATAAGTACTCGGTAACAACGGAGCCATGAAGCTTCCATCGGCCCCAATTACACACCTGAGTACTAAGGGGTTGAGAATGTGAAGTATCCAAGTACGTACCTTTACGTGGCTATGTTGAATTCGTAGGAGATAGGTCAGCTGTTTTAAAAAAGTTTTTATTTCTCGGACTTGAATCCACTAGTCAGACAGTTTGTGAAGTTCTTTGGCCATTCGAAGACGACTACTGCCAGCCCGGCTTCTTCAGGGGCGTCTAACGCATGAGACAATGCGGAGCAGGTGGGTTACAGCATTTATCTTCCTGTTTTTCAGAAGGTGGAACACGCACAGTTCAGCTGCGGCTCTTTTCTTTTTTTCTCCTCTCTAGCTCGCTCGCTCACTCACTCACTCACTCACTCACTCACTCACTCTCTCCCCCTCCCTCTCCCTCCTGTGTCTCTCACAGCGCAGTGCGCAGCCGGCGACTTCCCATATTCACACCCCCAACTTCAGGAGAACGTTGAGCAGTGATTTCACCCGGAAACACAAAGTTTTGAACCCTCCTTGTGAACTGCAAGAAAGGATGAAAGAAACCGAAAGGTGAAACAGAGTTGTGTAGTGACTGAGGATCCCAAAAGTAAGCTTGTTTAAGTAAGGAAAGACCCTTAAAATGCTATCAAGTTACGCACATGTAGCCTTCTGTGCAAGCTCACTCAAAATACTATTGATTTTTTAAATGCATGCACTTGATGGACGTGGTATGTGACGACATGCCATGCAATTTGCCTTATGTGAGGTTAGCAAATACAGCTTGTTTGCGCTGTATAGCTTAATAGCTTCAATGGTTAATGGGATGCATGTATTGTGGATGGGGCATGGAACACGACAGTCGTAGTTACGTGGCATAACGAATGCGCATTTTTTCATATAAATATAACGGGCTAAAGTAAAACCATAGTCCTGTGTGAAATCTTGTTTTATGATGCTTTTCAGAGCAATTCCAGAGAGATGACTGTCAGTGGTATTACATTTTCAGTGGCTTGATAGAAAATATGACCCCTGGAGCGTATCCGAGTACTCCCGCTGCAATGGCTGTCACAAATGGAAAAATTCACCTTGACCTTGCAACAAAATGGCTGACTTTCCCCTTCGTGTCCTTCCTTTCGAATAAAAATGTGAAATACCCGGGAAGTCTTTGCATATTTTGCAAAATGATAACCTTTGCCGCGAGTCTGATTGCATATGAGGAAGAACTTGTGATCTTTGTCGACATCTGGTGTTCAAGAGGGAACAACGGCAACCATGTCTGTAGTACACTGAATCTTATTTGTATAATTTCTCTGTTTGGCATTACAGTTAAGATGTCTGAGTTATTACACTATACTCCTTAAAGTTATTTTTTGACAGACATTCCATGTTCTTTTTATTGAAAATTTTGTTTTTTTTTCCAGCCAAGACAAATAAATCTGAATTAATTCAGACAGGACAACAGGACTCACTTCAACCATGTTCCACAAGGCCTATCTCAACAATTGGCTCATCTCCTTAATCAGACAGGATAATGTGAAATTGGGTGGTTTAGTTCATGGTTGGAGCGAATACCTGCAGACAGTGTGGCCCTCCAGGAGTGGAGCTGAATTGACTTGTTCTGTCCACTGGATTAAGCTGCCTCTAGTGGACAAACCAATAATTACACTGACTGCACTGGACGAATGAAACGAAACACCAAAGCTGTGGTCATTAAAAGCTTAAACAAAATAAATCACACTTTTCAAGCAGAACAATCAACAGTCAGTGCAAAAATGCATCTTATGTGTACAGCACCATATCTGTCTTTAGAAATAGAGGAATTATATTGTATGCTGTCCAGATTAAATATATTAAAATATGGGTCACATGCTTCGTGGATGGCAGTTGACCGTTTTTGTGGGCTCTTTGTGCCTTTATCATAAACACAGATGGCTGATCTGGAGGCAAAAGCCTAAGAAAACCAAACACCCCCTAAGTCAGGTGGTATTCCGTTCCAGCATGGTCCTAGAAGGTCCTTCTATGGGCTGGTTTGTTCTCCACCTCTGGTTGCAAGTAGCAGCACTCGCATGGTAACAAACTTAATTGTTCTTCATTATAAAATTCAAAGTTTTATTGTTAAAAACAAAATATTCACAATTTTCACACCCTAGGATATTCAGTTAGTTAATAAATGAAAGGAAATGAATGGATTCATTTACTTATTGTGCCATACAGCAAATGTTTCCTACAGAAAGATTGTGAATGTGTAATTGATTGAATTATAGACTGACAGGTGAATCAGTGATGCAGCGATATTTTCATTGGTGAGAGTGAGGGCATCTGGTCACTGAAGGTGAACCCTTCGTCAGATACTGAGTAATTCAGAAGGAACAAAAGCAAAAGACAACCAACCAAACCTGAACTGTGTTAAAATATGTTTAAACAAAAAAAAATATGGTAGAATGACCTTAGCTGATGAAGAGATTGGCGTTAGTAAAAGCCAGCAAACATTGTGAGCCCTCCCCCAAGACTGAGCTTGAAGACCCCATCCCGTTAGGGTTGGCGTGGGCTAAGTTTATGTAACAGTCTCTCCTCAACTTAATATGTAACATGTATACTTAAAAAAAAACTGCAAGTTACAAAAAAAGGTGAAAAATACCATTGAAAAAAATGAAACAATGTTTTCCCCACAGACAGCAGTGGGGCACAGCTTATAGAGGAAACATTTAGACTGGCATAGCAAGACTTGAGTTTCACACTGTCCCAATCCAGCCCATACTCTCCATACACTGCTAATACCTGCCTATGCCACTGAAACAACAAAACATATAATGTTTTACAGATGTTAACAGAATTTGCACAAGGCAATATGCTCTGTGAAAAACAGGTTGCTTGAACATATCTGAGAATTCTACACACGCTTGTCAGCCAATCTGTTTGGGAGCTGAAGCTAAAATGTGCTTAGTTCATGCACTAGGACAACAATCCCAAACACACATGCAAGTCCGTATCCGAATGGTAGAAGCACGGGAACACTGAAGTTTTGGAATGGCCTGGTAAAAGAAGATTTAATACCCACTGGGAAGCTGTTGCAGAGGCTAAAACAAACAGTTTATGCTCAAAACCTGACAAATATCACGGTGCTAAAGCAGCTCTACATGGGGAAACTGGTCAAGATTCCTCCACACCACCATGACAGACTAATCAGTATCTACAGGAAGGGCAGAAGGCTGCAGTCATTGCTGGCGAAGGTGGCTTTTCTTTGTATCTATGGAGGAAATCACTCTTTCACATTAGAGGATTGGGCACTCCATAACTATTACAAAAACTGTTTTAAATCAAATGAATGAAATCAGTATCACATTTTATCTTATGTTTTCCTGTTTCATCCAATATTAGGATTTGGTTGAAAGTCTAATAGCATTCACTTTCAAAGATGAAAAAAGCACATAATCTGATGGAGAAAATTATAGATATACTACTACTACTACTAATACATGTATTAATTATGTTAATATTATTGTTGTTATTATTTCTCAGAGTCATGGTTGTCCTTATCATCATCATCATCATCATCGTATACTGCATACAATTTTTTCAGCATATTGAGCTCAGACAGCACAGTATTTCGGTTGAACGGTAAAGTGGTTAACGTTAGGGTCTGTAATTGTTCCCTGTGATGTGCCGAAAAGGCTTCAGATATGACTAATGAAGAGATCAGCTTTCGGCTGCGCTCCCTCGCGACCAACTCTCCGGCGCGCTTGCGTCATGTGTCATACGCCATGCGCGCGGGCTTTGTTCTCCCGGCCATGCACAGGCGTACACCACCATAACGTTCTTATTGCCCTTAATTTGCTAAACATAAGATCAACTTTAAGGGAGGAAAGCAGCCCGCGGAGCTGCGTCCAGAATGCTTCCATTACAGAGTTATTCCACTTTTATTTGATTAAATGTACCCTAATGCAATCCAAACTAGCATTCTCTATAATCGGATAACATGAGATTACCATGTAATAAAAAACACATTGGACTTAAAAGGAGACCTCATATGAATGCATATAATTATAGATATCAAAATATATAATTTGTTTAATTGTGAGTTCCAGCCAAGAAAGTATGTAATTGCTTGAAAGGGCTACTTTTCATTGAAATGAAATTGAAAGTCTGAGATCTGACACGGGCCCTGTTTGAGGGGAGGGCGGATTGGAGCAGCAGGGTCAAACTGAAGGCGAGCTCCACGCATCAGGGAGAGTGGGGCCCAGACACATACAGGAGGAGCAGGTCACCCTGCCCGCCGCCTGCCTGCGAGTACACCTCTGCATTAAAGTAACAGCTACTGAGTCATATTCAAATGCCGATACACAACTAATAAATAAAACGGTGATCAAGTCATATTCAGCATAATGCATTTATGTACCCTTATTTAAGGAGGAATGCCAGCAGAGTTAGTTTCTGTATCAGGGTGGTGGAGAAAACACCATGTGGGAATGCAGGAATGCTGAAGTTGAATGAATAAGGGCCAAATCCACACCTGCTCTGAGGTGTGTTTTCTGTGTACCTCATGACAGCGAGAGTGAAGGCCTCACACAGAAATGCACCGAAGTGCTGGTCTGGACCTGACTCAGGGTCCCTTCTTTTTACCGTTAAAGAAGGTACTTTACCTAAATTTGTTAAGCAAATACTTGGCTGTGCACATGGATTTTGTGTAAAAGTAAAAATGCAAAATAGCTTCTTCCAAAAGTGAAAAATGTTAAACAATTGTCAAATAATTATTTTTAAATGAAGACTGTGGCTTTTTTTGTAGTATCTCTCCATATATTTGAAAAGCACCATGTTGTCTTGGTTTAGTGTGTCACACAACACAACTGCATATTACAGCATCACAACATGGCTCAGGAGAACATAGGTTTGCTGGTACTGGTGTGATGGTGACCCAGATGTACTTAGTTTGTGAAATCTTACGGAAAGTATTCACATGACAATGCAACCTCATTGTGTTTTAAATACAGTTTTCATAAAACTTACCTTTCCACTCCGTATCTCTTTGATTTGATCCATGCCTGACGAGAACTTTTACCTGTGATTATATTCCCAGTATATCATGTTTATTCATCCTTTATTTATTCATTATCCTTGAGAGAGCAAGGTTCCAACAAAGTGAACACACATGGTTTTAGCATGGTCATCTTAAATAAATTGTGTGTAAAGTATTCAAAGAATAACAGCTAGCCATAACCAGCACCTTATGGCTCATAAATACTTGCACATTTGAATTATACAATTAAGAGAATACAAAAAAATATTGCAGTTGAGTGATAAAACAATGTTTATATTAATTTGAATTTGTGTCAGTAATGATGAAGACAAATAGCACACAGCAACTCCTTCAAATGCAGCAACGGAGTGCGTGGGATAAAACTAAGGCTGGAAATAAAATGAAGTGTGGACCTGCTGCATACCACGCGCCCGCGGACAGGAAGCGTTCACAAAAGGGAAATGGTAAAAATAGACCATATCAATGTCGTCTATGGGAAAGCACTTTACGATGACGATGGACAAATACATTTGGACCTCCTGAATAATCAAAAGCAGTTTTGTGGCATTTTAGCTAATTGTATGACTGTTTCAGACTGTGCCATCCCGAGCCAAGTTCGCCCTCTACATGCGATGTTATGCAATTGCAGATTAAATACAAATTGAAAGGGGACCATTGCGGGTCACGGCAGAGCAATCAACAGCATTAATTGCTTTATGAGAGTACAATATTCATTTAATTGTTAACAAGGACTGCATTTCTTTCCACGTCATACTTTCAACGATTGTATAACTAATATGGGAATGCTTAATACAGAATGCAGGATTAGTTTTCAAATGTGCTTGGGCTATTATGCATTTATGGCAGATAATGATATATCCACAGTATACGCGTTTACTTAAACTTATGTTTCCTCAGATTTGTGATGTCGAGAATTTTGTATATTCAAGCTGTAACAGATCACGGCCTGGAAGAAATATTCTTTGTCAGTTTTGCTGTCGTGAATCTTGGACTTTGCAAAGAGAGGCAGCTTTATAAATGTCCTTTGTTTGGTTTGGTGTATTTATTGTATTTTATTTTTAGAAGCTTGATGAGTTTCTGTCTTTTTTGGCTACCGTCCCATAAACAAACAAGTGTGTATATTTCCTATTTATAAACGATTGCAGTATATCAAAACACATTTATACTATTATTTTGGCATATAAATGAATAATTTCATGTTACCTATTGTTTCATGGAGTTGTCATTAAGAAAAAAAATCCAACACAACCGAGCGGAGAGACAAAAACATCACGTAGATCACAGGGTAACGTAGTTCATGCTTGCATCTTCGCACAAGCTCGTTGGGAATAAAAAAAAGAAAAAACAGAACCATTTTGTGTTTATACTCGTAAAAATAAGACAAAGGAATATTGCAAATTTAACGTTTTATATTTTTGATTTACAAAAAAAGCTCCACACAGGTCCTAACAATTGCCGGATTTCTGCGAATCAAATCTTTGCATATTTTCCTGTTTCTATCTAATGTATAATAAACATTTGTGACCCCACTCTCCTTTTCAATGGCAACGGGGTGATGTGTACACCGTCCAACTGGAAATGGTTGCGCTTAAATCTAAAACATTCTCAAGAATGTCAGGAATTCAATTGTGTAAAGTCATTGGGAAAGCGGCAACCTGAATACGACTCGGGCAGCCGGGTCATCCCGCCTGAGCCCGCTGTGCGCTGTGCGCAGCCGCCCGCACCCGCCGTCACCCGGACGCAGGCCGCGGGGGCGTGCGCGCGTGCTTTAGACAAGCCCAGGTACGTTCTCTGCGGAGACAAAGGTCACATGTTTTCTGTGAGAATGATTTGATCGCATCCGTCTTGTTGATTACAATCTATCATCCCTTGGCGCTCTACAAAGGATGCAATCATAGCAATTCACAGAAAGTGGCATGGATCAGCCGGTGACTGTTCAGAGCCCAATGGCGTGGTAAAACCAGAAGGGAAACAGAATGGCCCCAAAGAAGCTACACTTACTGAAACGTTAATTACTCTCAAATAAAATATAACTATATTGCAAAAATGTCCAGCTTTCAGATAACAATGTATAAATCTCTACTTTTAAAAGTCTACACATTCACAAAATTAACGGACTACTATTTTTTATTTCCATGGTTTAATGAAAAAAAAAAAAAAAAACAGGAAGGGTGTTTGCTGTCTTACTGTAGCAGTTTAAGCGCTGAAATACAATCTGGACTGCAAAAATCAGACTTTTTCTCAGTCTATGTCAGCAGTTGGAAACACTACATTCTGGGACTTTGACATTGGACAATTACCACATGGTGTTTACGAGCCGCTGACGTACCGAACATTTCCATCAGCAAGCAAGATTTACAGCTCACAGAAGTCATCGCTATTAAGAGTTTAAAACATAAAAATGCAAGCGTCCAAAATGAATATTCAAATAAAACATTCAGCAACCACATAATTTATGATTTATATTCCTTTCTCTGGGATGTAGATTAGTTTTACTGCCTTACAAAAACTGTGTTCTGACTGTTTCATGCCATAGCCACACAGTACAGTGAATTTGTTATTTCATTTGAACGGCTTGCGTTGGTGTTGCACTGCATTGGATCTAATGCTATGTACTTGATAGACAGAAATACCAGTTGGTTTGGTGTTTCTATTTAATGTTTCCTTTTTTGCTACCTACATTTTTTCAATTTCTTTATATGCCTTTAATTGAACTTAACATGAAATGTAGGAGTCGCTCAGAGTGGTTTTGTTTGTAAAAACTCACAGGAAGAGTTTTGTTGGTAGCCGTAAACATATAGACTACAGATTTTCATCCAGCTAGACTTTCTCCAAAAGGATTATTTTCAAGTGCTTATCCACATTCTTGGCAACAAAAGCATTCATTCTGAAGTACCAGCCGGATATGCAAAGGTGTATGATTTATTTGCACTGGGCTACAATAAGTAGGGAAATATGCTACAGTCTGTCCTAATATATAAAAATAATAAAATAGCTGTTTTATGTCTTTCTCTTCCCATGACGCTCATATCATTGTCAAAACTTAATCTCATCTTGCTTAAACAGAATAAAAGCATTTAAGAAAAACTTAAAATAGCAGCCTGTCAGAAATATTTCAAAACGCCATGAGTACACCTTCGCTCAATGAGCCATACCTAATTTATAAACTATTTGGAATCACAAGTTTCAGTTTTCTTATAAAGTCGTTAGCTAACACAGCTGGATTTAGGCCATATACAGTTATTTATTATATGTTCTGTTTACATTTCATGAAAAGTTTAATGATACAGTTTATTTATATGATACAGTTTAATCCAACATAGGTAAATACACAATACAAAAATATTTTTGACTGCCAAAGCCAAGTATTTAAAATATAGATTGGCAGTTGAAATAAATTATTAAATAAAAATACTTTCCCTCCGCATACAGCAATCTGTATTAGTTTTGCACTTCTCCATTGTCCTCGTTTGCATTCATTTGCTCTCTCTTTCTCTGTCTCACACGTCCCATCACAGTTTCAGTGTTTGGGTCTCTCTTATCTCCAGCAGCAACGAAGACTTCCTGCATGCAGGCCCATTGTTCGGGACCGCCTCGGCCTGGCTGCGCTGTCAACCCTCCTGATCAAGCGCACACCTGCCGCAGACAGCACCCCCCGCACCCTCGCCCCAGAACAAAGATAGGTGGCTCACACACAGAATTTGTGTATTTTAGCGTGAGTGTGTGTGGGTGGGGGGAAAAGTCTGCGTTTTTTTATGCAGTCGTCTTCATAGTCTGCAAGTATGACGATTTACAAGAAATCAGTCATAACATTTTAATTCGGTTTGCAAAATTTTTGGAAGTTCAGTATGAGTGGGGACACACTCTGGGTTTTTAATATTAAATGAGAGTCTATGGAATAAGCGCAGCACATAAGAACACATGAAAAGTACAGACACGTTTTATACAGCCAGTTTCATACAACTGTATGCTCATCCACTTACAATCCACGTCGATCAGATATAAAAATGATTGGACAGGAAAACACATCATTGTCTTTGAAACGTATTATTTGAGCAACACGCGGTTATATGGCATTATGGGAAAATAACATTCAGTGCTTTCTTTGTTTCCTAATTCTTTATGTCTCTCTTTTTGCATCTGTCACCCCTTTTCTCAACACTAAATACACCAATAAACTAATTATGTGAGTATTTGAGGGCTTGCATGTTATAAAAAAAATTCTAGCCAAGATTTAACCTTTCTAGCCAAGATTTATCAGGTGGCCATAAATGCTCTCTGAAAATACCATGGAAATGCAAAGATATTTTGTGAACGGCCGACAGTGAGTCCTCTTTTTCGGCAGTGGTCTGTAGTGAATTCAGTCTGTCCGCAATTAACTTAATTCTTTTTGGTGGTTGTGGATTCTTATTTTTGCATTGTTATGCATAGGCCTATATATATGAAACATGACATAAATGATATGTAACATTTGTACTTCAATACAGCACTTGGGTACACGAGACATTGCTGATTTTATTGAAAGTGAAGTCATTACTTATTTCTGAATGCATTACTCATTTCTGTCAACAGTTTTTTTGAATGCGAAATTACAGCTGATTAATATCGCTTTCTTTCACACCACCAATAATAGGTAGCTAGCTTCCACACTGCCCTGTTACTAGTGCAGTGTTTAATTGGTTTGCGTCTCCGCCTCTTCACCCCCACACCACTGCTTCACTGATAGCTGGACACAACGTGGTCATTTGATTGTTTTTAGAGATATATTATTGACAATATTATTTAAAATACACTGATTCCATAAGGGGAATTCCTTACAATGATGTCCGATTATTTTACCAACATATTAGATGTTTTATTATAAAGCATTTCTGTATATATGATCAGATTTTATTTACATTTCAAAATAAATATTTCCTCTCCATAATTTGTTCTTGTAAAGCAAAAAAAAAGAAAAAAAAAATCACTGTGACTACCGTGTTTTATCCTGAACCGCAAATACTACATACAAGAATGTGTCTTATTTTTTTCGATACATAACACAACACCATAAGTTCGTTGGTTATTTAAGTTTAAAAAGTTCCCGTTTGTCTGCGATACTGTTTCTGTAGGCAATTAGCCTAATTAATCATAGATTTATGGCCAACTTGAAACAGGCTAATCTCCCAGTTGGCTTCATTACACGTCTACATCTTTTCAACTATTTCTCACGAATAATTTATACGATTTTCAGCCTCTGTTTGGGACATTACATGTCCTTATCACTTCGATTTGCAAAACACCAACCTTTGAAAACATTAAAACTAACTCACCCTCGGCGTGCGCCTAATGAAGCCGTCAATCCGTCAGATGACGCTACTTCTGTGCGGCGAATCAGAGGCTGCTGCACGCGCTGTTCACTCGGTCAGATGACAAGCGACTTGACTGACTCCTTCATCTCTGCACAATTCGATCTCTATTACTGTGTAAGATTACTGGGAACGTGTAGACATGGGCTTTTTTTTACCCGGTATTTGATTTGAAAAGTAGAGAAACTATAAGGGCTTGAAGGTATGCCATTCAGATGGCAGGCTAAACGCTCATTTGACCCGAAAATAACTGGAGTAGAAATGATCAACATGAATCAAATGAGCCATCGATTCGGTCAGGTTTGGGAAAAATAACGCCTCTCTAACTTTTGTTCTCTGTTATATTGTTAGCCTACGTTTTAGATAAACCCAGGCTACCTGTGTTTATCATAGTGAACAACTAACAATACGCGTGGGCTTCATGTAGTCTGTTTTATGCATATATGCTATATGTTCTGTGTACAATTTACCCTATAATTGTCTGCATGTTTCAGTAAGATTATATACTTTGTATTATTTAATTTGCCATAATTAAGCCATGAGACTTTTAAAAATATCTTTTCAAAGTTAGACCTGACCTATGCGACGATTAGCACAGTAGACTATAACAAATTAGAACCCCTTTAGCCCCTTAGCGAAATTTTCATGCAATGCCTTACCGCGTGATTAATGACTTATTATGATATAAATAGGTACGTCTATAATAAGCTACCGGCTTACCATTGTAACACCCAATTTCAACGCTTCCTCCCCAGGACTTGATACCAGGATTTGAGTAACCGCTTTTTTGGTGGCGTGAAGCCGGAAGCACAGCCTGTGGCTCTGTGCACTGGACATGGCCGTCTGCTGAACAAACAAATAAAATGAGGAAAACACTGCTGACTAGAGGATAGTTTTACGACAGCGAAGTGGTGAAGCAAATCCATTCTAATGCCTTTTTTTTTTAAATCTCAATAGCAAACCATCATGCTTTCCTCAAATGTATATTTAACTGTAGACAAGTGCGCTTTCGGCCCTTTCACTGGAGGACACCATTACCCTGTGAAAATTAAGGCCGATCACAGATTTGTTCGATTTAATTCTTTGCTGACTGACGATATTAGTCGAATCATGAAGGCTACTTGTGAGGCGATGGGCGTATCTGTCACTGAGAGTGGTAAACAACTCGTCACTTTTTATTACTACAGCACAGAATAAATGCTACAATTTATATTCTGTAACAAAGAAGAAATACGTTTAAAAACGACGTGAGTGTTGGATGCGGCTAGGCCAATTTATTATTGTTCAGCCTAATTAATATAAGGTATTAATTTAGCATTCGATACTTCTCTAATTAAATTACAGAAACAACAGCCTGTCGGGCTACGGAAAAGATGAGGCGACTCAGTCCCAATCCTAGCTGGGATCAGCTCAAACATCAGTTGATAATTCCTCACCGGTGCAGTATTAGAAAATATTTTCTTTCCTGTCACAACCCAAAACAGTTTCAATTTTGTATTTAAACATTATTATTATTGTTATTATTAGTATTATTATACTATGTCAATAATAATAATAATAGTAACAACAACAATAATAGTCCTTGCAATTACAATTTCTGATTAATTTCTGTGTTTTCGATTAAACTATAACGATACGTTTCCATACATATAAAAACTTCAGATGGTAGAACCGGAGTGAAACACACGTGGGCTGGCACTTGCATTTCAGACTCGAGGCCATATGCACCTTCCATGTCTCCGGTCTGCACAGGTAATATTAGTCATGTCTTGATTGGTCAATGGAACTGCCGAACATATTGTTATCTGCAAGATAAAATTACAGTTAAATGATACATTTATTAATTAAATTAATAAATATGTGTTTTTGATCATGCATTGCCTTGACATTTTGGGTCCTGAATTTAAAAAATATCGTTGAACATTGTTCGCAAGTAGTAGCATGTGTTCCTATAACATATGGGGTTAAAAATAGTTTGAGGCACTTTTAGTCATTTTTTATACTTTAATTATTATAATAATAATAATAATAATAATAGTAATTATTATTATTATTATTATTATTATAGCCTTGTTTTAGAATTAAGGATTCAGTTATTATAACATACATGGTCAAGTTGCTATTGTCTATCACTGTAATTACTACAAAATATAAACAAAGTGATTAAAAATTACGGTTTATTTTGAGTTTTTCACTCGTCAGAGTTTCTCTTTACAAGTGAATGGAGCCTCGGGGGACAGCATTATAGATCAAGTCCCGACGGGGGAAGTAGGCTCAGACCAAATTCGGAGCTTTAAAAAACAGAGAGAGAGAGAGAGAGAGAGAGAGCGCGATAGAACGTGTTCACTGGTATACATAACATGTAATGGAAAAACTCTATAATCGGTTTCACTTCTATTGTCACATCACATCAAACCAAGGCGGATATTATTATTGTAACTGTATCATTTGGGCCCGTTCACACGCCGACGAGAAATCTAAAGAACCAAAAAAAAAAAAAAAAAAGAAAGAAAAAAAGAAAGAAAACAGTCCCCTACATCGATTTTTAATTTGGCATTAAAAGCGTTTTCTGCTATTCTATCGGGATATTAAAGACTTGTTATTTTAACAGCTTAAATAAATCCCCCACAATAGTAGCTACTGTGAAGAGGCTACATTAGGATTTGCATCGAGTGAGTCGATGTCTGCTCCACTCCAGAAACGCCCAGAAACGCACACAGTCTAGGCAAATGCGTCTCGCGGAACTTTTGCATACATTTTACAGGCTGCATCAACTCAGAAGAACCCAAAACCACTTTAGTGAGCTAATTTAGAAGTCATTTAAGCGTACATAAAATGTAAATCGTTTGTAATACAGCCGTGATTTGGTCTGAATAATCACTGAAATGGCAATAAAAAAGTAATTGGCTATTGCACTGAAAATGAGTAACAACAAAAACACACGTAAGGAAAATGTAGCAGTACTGTAGCAGTAGCAGTAGATTCAGGTGATGCTGGATGCAAATCCTTTGGAAAAAAATATATCAATAACAATTAATGTGTTCTTGTTATTATCCTTGACCATGGGCCCATCTCAACCCTTTTTAAATGAAACAGTCTTATTAAATTGTTCCATGAATTATACTTTCAGATAATAAAGGTGATCAAATATGTAATAAATAAGGCATTATAGTCCAGGAAAATCAGGGTAGTCACGTGCCGTTAGCTCAGGCTATCTTCCTCCAGCAAACACAGCTTAGAACAGGCAGTGGCCATTCTGTGAGACGGGTAGAAACCCAAGTTCTTGAAAAACTCTACTTTCTAAAAGCTAAAAGCGTTTCTGTAGCCCTCCAAATACTCAACTGCCAGTCTGGATTAGCGTCTACATAAAGAAAGTAATCTTGGCGTATTTTATTTCCAGCAGTTAAAGTACACATGATACATTCGTTCACTGTTTCATCTACTTCAAATTTAGCAGCAAATTATTGCGGGGTATATCTGTGTTTTAACTCGTTTGGCATAGTCTACTATACATTGAATAGTATCTACCATGGCGTTAATATGGTTTATCAATAAAGTGGCCAGGATGGATTTTTTTTTACCTCCTTTATCTAAAAGGCAAATTAACCATTATTCGCTTAATTTTAATGTTGCCTACTTCTTGTTTTCGTCCTTTTCCTGTAGTACCCTGCAAAGTAGGCCTACTGAAAAATTAAGTTGTTTCCATAATAAAGTAGTTACACTGGACAACGAAACATTTTACTCAGATGCAAGTAACATGGAATCACGGGCATTTACCGACTGTCAGTGTTTCATGTGTTTTCATGACGTAAACTTCACACCGCCTTGTCCAAACAAACCTATGTGATGTCTGTATATGCTGAATTTCATATGTAGTTTGTTCATCTTACCTCCAGTATCCATTTATAATTTGTATATTTTTAGCATATTTCATGTATGGTGGAATGGTGCTACCGCTGTTACTAACAGCAATAATAATACGTTGTTTGTGCTATATTTGCTTGTCTCTATACAATCTCAAAATTTCAAAGCAAATTACTGATAGAAAGCCCAACTAAAATCATGTCTGGAAACCCCAATGATTACTACATGACCAAAGTATTACTTTGAAAGAAATACAGGTTTATTAAGAAATTCACAATACTAAAAACAGGAAGAAAGTGCTAGTTTAACATGGTCCCAACATGTATGAGACAAAATAATTGCGTTTACAAAATAAGAAAAGTTAAAAACTGGCACTGGAGGATGTTATTGCAAACTAACGATTTCTATAAGAGGTCACAAAGTCTACAAATAAATGACCCCTGAAGGCACAATATATCTTTGGTCTAACAAAGTACACAGGTATGTTCAACTTCAGTTCGACTTCAGCTTCTACAAATCCATCACACATTCAGTCGTCTCAAGCAATAACACGAATAAGACAAACTGACTTTTGAGGCTAAGATCTGAATTTGTAATCTTTCACTCCCCGTCCAATGCACGATGTTAGTTTGCGTACATAGGAGTACTTACTCAAAAAGTTTACTATTGTTTCCAATTCCTCAGCAATTGGGTTTTTTTTTATTTATTTCAGATGGCTATGAAATATACTTCTGCATTGTATAAACGCACATTGACCTTGCATCCGATAGACGTTTAAATAGTTTTCAAATGCTGATTCCCTTGCTCAGGAAAATGGTCGAATTGTACAGGTGTACCATACAGACACGCGATCCTCTGGCCGACACGGCAAATGGACACACGATGGCCTCTAGACACTATCCCGCCACTGTCTGTCTCCCGCTCTCCTTTCTCTTCGCAATTTCCAGTTTGTCAAAGTACATACTGTATTTTTTCGGCACATACAACTCCTGTTCACGCAGAAACGAAAACAACATTGCTTTCCAGGAGACCATGCGCTGAAACAGCCCCTGAAATGATCGTCTCATGAAAAAAACAAAAACATTTTTCTTAAAAATACTTGTACTGACGTCTTCCATTCTTTTCTTAAAGGAGTCCTGTGTGTTCGAATGGATCCCCTGGATAATTTAAATGTCAATCCGCGTGTGTAATGCAGAATGTTTGCTGTCGTGATCCCAGTATGAGCAGTGCATCATAGAGAGCTCGGTCGGTTGACGGGAGCAAGCAAACTGAAGGCCCGCTCCATTGCTGGAAGATACCGGGGAAGGCGCCGCGGTGGCAGGGCTTAGCTGCTGGGGGTGGTGAGCGTGCGGGTGGTGGTGATGGCTCATGCCGTTGTAGGAGTTCACCATGCTGGGTAGGGCCATGCTCTGCACTCGGGAGTACGGGTTGTAAGATGATGGAGCTGACAGTCCTTTGACATTGACGGGACTCACGTTTCCACTGGCCATTTGGCACGAAGTGTAAGGCATAGGAGCGGGCGGCTGGCTGAGCGACCATGAGTTGTTCATGAAGCTGGACTGCAGATACTTTGGAGGGGTGAGATAGCCGTATCCGTCCCCACCGAAGAGAGACTTCCCTGGCTGGAAGTGGGTCGGTGGGGGTCTGAATGGCCGCTTCATCCTCCGTCTTCTTCTGTAGTTTCCCTTCTCGAACATGTCCTCACACGCCGGGTCCAAGGTCCAGTAGTTTCCCTTTCTCTCGCCCCCGCCCTCTCGGGGAACCTTAATGAAACATTCGTTGAGGCTGAGATTGTGGCGTATGCTGTTCTGCCAGCCCTTCTTGTTTTTCTCGTAGAAAGGGAACTTCGTGATTATGTACTGATAGATACCGGACAGCGTGAGTCTTTTCTCGGAGCTTTCCCGAATGGCCATGGCAATCAAAGCAACGTACGAGTACGGTGGTTTCTGAGACGGGTCCGTCTTCTCCGAACTCTTCTCCTGGCTCGGCTCGTCTTTGGATAACCCCTTCTCTTTAGCGGTGTTAGTGTCATGCACCATCAAGGCCATTGCGTCATCTTCAGGGTTTTGGTAAGTGGCCATCATTACGCACACAAAAACAAAAACAAACCCAACAAAATTGCAGTTATGATGCGATTAATAATAATTGCAGTGAAACAAAAAATATGACCGAAAAGTCCTCGTAGTCACACCGTGTTTAAAAGCTGTACCAGACGTTTAAAAGTTGTCCTTTTTGCTGGCGCGCAATGGAAGATGAATTTAGTACCACAATTTTCTGCCCGCGTGAAGTAGTAGGTTCTCTTCTCCGTTAACACAACTTCTTATGGGGTTGTTACTGATTGAGGCACAGCCCAGGTTGTGATAAGGCTTCCCTGTAAGCCCTGCCTTTTCTTCCTCCCAGAAGCAGTAAGGCTTCTCTGCCGGTTTCTCATATAACCAGCGATGATGCACCGCTCTCTGATTTGTATGGCTCAACATGTTCCGCCTCCGTCACTATCTCGTTTCACTCCAGGCAAGTGCGGCAGAGTTTCCCGCTTTCATATGTTTGAAATTTAATAAGCTGATTTTCATAATTACGCTTGAGCCGTGAAATAATACGCACATGATTATTACTCTTGTGATTTTTTTTAAGATGATTTGGGGGAGCGAGACAGATTTTTTTTATGTCTAACGAACTTAATTTGAAAAGGGTAACTAAACGAAAGCAATAAGCTATGAAGCCGGCATAAAACACTTAAAAGACATCTTAACTACACGCACCTGAGGTTATTATTTTTGTATGACAATTCCTAATGAAAGAGACACTTTTTATATCAAGTTTATACAAGTGTCATTAAATACGTACCCTAAACTATATCACTCTTTGCTTTAATTTTGATATACCTTCACATTTTGCTTTTTAATAGTTGATTCAACAAGGTTGGTAAGGCTGGCTCTAAAAAAAAGGCTATGCCATTTCTTAAGATAAGTCAATGAAATTCCCAAAGGTACAACATTTCATAGCTTTTTTCTGAAGGAAAAAATATTGTATTGTATATGCATTTAAATTAGTTAATATATATTCCTATATGTAATGTCATGTAAAACTATAATATATGAAATAATCTGCTGTACACACACAGCAGTATCTCTGCAGTATATGTACACATACAGCAGAGATTATTTCATATTATATATTATATTTTTACATTACATAAAGGACCCTTTCATGTTTTCCTGTTTAACACCCGTGGCTGGCCTCTTAAAGAAGGGGGGATTTGTGGAAGGTACTTAATTGCTCGGGTTTTCGGGAGGTGTATGGGGGTGGAGGTATTAATTTCTCTGACCACCCATGCGGGTTGTGCCGGCCATCTCCGGGAGGATAGCTCCGTGCTGTGAGCTGGCGCAGGTGGACCAGCTCTTTCATGTGTGTCATCACCCCACCACCGGCCCGCAATCTGGGCCTCCGCCGGGGCCCGGCAGCCGGGGAGACCGCCGAGGGGAGCAGCTGAACTGGGAAAGCGCTTGTTCTTTCACCTTCTCAGCTACTTTGGCATATGAAAAAATGAAGTTTCATTTGGAAGCGTATTTTAATCAGTGCGATTACAGTTGCATCGGTTTTATTGACTAGATCACAATCTACTGCCATTTTACAAGGAGCATTTCTTTAATTGTGAAATTATAGGCTACTTCCGCATTTTCTAACATCATATATCATACAATATATTCTAATATATTATATCAATTTTGCACGAACAGTTTATTTAAAAGAAAAGAAAGTCAATAACAAGTCAAATGCATATGCAATTAAAATACCAGAAAGAATGAAAATATTGTTGCTGATGCCATATTACGAGCTAATATATTAACTTGGATTTTAAAATGAAGTAATATGTATTTAAACACATTTATATAGTTACCTTATCTTGTGCAACATTTGAATAAGTTAATTAATATAGTTATATAGTTAAGTCTTTCATCCACTTAATTATATTTTACAAACTGTGCCAGACTTTGAAAGTTTTTTTCTTAGTTTATGCGCTACAAGAGCAAAATAATTAATGCCTTCTAACATATATTTCTGAAAGATAGTAAGCTAACGAGTTTTCGAAACTTAGAGCGGAATTTCTCCCATTTCATAGTTGACATTTCACATACAGTGAAATTTCTACATACAATTTACATAGCAGGCTAACATGACTTTAAGATAATGAAAATGTAATAAGTATGACTATACAAATACATTAAATTGTGCATCCAATTCTTCGTCACCATAATCACCATCTTCTTTAACCTTTGCACTCCTTATTATTATTATTATTAATATTATTATTATTATTATTATACAATAGTCCATAACTTGTAGCATGACATGACTTCGCTGAGTTTATTAGCTGTTTGGATATGCCTGAATTGGCAGAGGTGCTACGGAGATGTTTTTAAAGGACTATTTTGAAATGAATGGCAGTCGGAAGACACTACAAAATTGATCTTTTGTTAAGTCTGGCTGATAGCGCACAATCTTTCTGCAATACCTGCTGTTTTTAGTGTTGTTTTGTCTTCCGCATTGTCCCGCTCAAGTGCAAGTTCTCCAGGTCGATCGCTCTGAACTCCAGGGCAAGAAAATGTTGTGATACAACAGAGCACAAGAGTGATCGACAAGTAAACTGTGATTGATCAAAATATATGGTACCTTATTATATTTTATAATTAGCAAAATATGATTTATTATATTTATTTATAATTTGCAAGCCATTAACTTGATGCATCCGTTCGTTTCTATACTGGTTATATTTTATATTCAGCCCAAATTTGATTTGCCCTTTCATGCGTAATTAAAACTTATTTTGCTCTATTAACGAAACTGGATTAATACTGTGCACTTTTTCCCCTCTCATTCACATTCTGTAAATCGTACAAGCAGATGCGAATAATTATCCAAAACATACGATTATTCGAACACACATTCAGGTATGGCATGCATTGATATTCATTCTCACCCACACACACACACACACACACACACACACAGATTGTAAAATAAGCGTGTTAACTAAGTTAAGGGGAGTAATTCTGGCAAATAGGCCATGTTACAATTATGCGTCTTCACAAACAAATACGCTGCTTTTCTCCCAGTCCATAGTTGATTATCAGGTCTGATTGTTTCCAGCTTCAATTGTGTAACACTGCAAACTTTCACCTCAGTTTCCTCGTCGCTTCCCAGCACTTAGCCATGCATTAGCTTTGATCTGATCCCTTATTAAATCGCTCACAAGCTGTACTTTACCTTGTAATAGCCTGATGTTACATTTCCAGACCTGTCCTAATATTAAATCAGTCGTGGATTCATACAAATATTCTGCTGAATTATTCTTTAGCCTGCTTAGACTACGGAATTTTATCAACTTTGCATTGAATGCAGTATCTGGGTAAAGTCGTTTTTTTACAGATGTTGCTCCCGTGTAGCTCGTTTACGACGCTCCTCTCACCTCTTTTCACGCGGCCCCAGACCAAAATATGAACATGTTTGGAGTAAACGGCACAGGAGAGCGCGCGCGCACACTCCCCGCTCACCTGGCCCCTGCATCTATGCCCATACACCCGCGCGCGTCAGGTCACAACAAGATGTAAACAAACATGTTAAGAATCTGTAAACATGCCAAGCGCACGTGTGAAACCCAAACTCACAGGTTTCCCCGATAGGCGAGAGGAATGTTAATTGATTGTTGTTTGGCTTCTCTACCACGTCAGAAAACGCCAGCAAAACTGGATGAAGGATAAAGGTCGCCTTACACCATTATGCTTTGGACATAGCTGAAGGGGAAATTAGATGACTATGATCTGATGACTTTACAAACAAAATACTTTACAGTTACTCCAGTCAATGACAGAAAACTTTCTACAAATGCATTTTTATTTATATTGTGTTAAGTAGATGTTGCAATGAATAAATCGACTTCTGTCTTCTAAATGCTAACAAAATAGAATTAATCTAAGAATAATATTCATGATAATTTATCCCTTGATTTTGTCAGTCACACAGACCCGTGTTTGCTCCTTTTTTCCTGAAAATGACCAGTAAATTGCTTTAGATTCATGTCTAAATTCTAAAATGATACACTTTAATTCTTATATTCTTCTAAAGACCTAGGTGAAATGTCAAAACGCTATATCCTGTAAAACAGTTCATATTTAGTGTGGAAACAAAATAAAGTACCGGTAGTCTGATGGCGAGTTAGATTTAGAGCTGGCTAAGAGTGTCTGACAATTTGTGACAGCAAGGGCCGCAGCGTAAAGCAGAGACTGCTGACCCGGCAGTATCTCTTATAAAAATATTCCGATAAACAGCCGATCTAGATCTCAATATACTTCAGTATATTTCACTCTGAAACCCATTTCCTGCCCAATTGCTATTTATTTGCCTAGTTACCTCTCAAAGAACAGATATGCAGTTTTCACTCTTTATCAAAACCACAAATAGTGATACCTTTTATGAAATCACCGTCCTTCTTCTTGGTTGTGACCAAATAATGTCATCTCCCATATGAATAGGGAAAAACTTACTGTGCCTTCAAGATTAAAACCGCAACTTTTGCGAGGCAGCATTGTTTACAGTCGACACACGACTTGCAATATGTTGCAACAGTAAAACGGGCCATGGTGTAACTGAAAAAATGCCAAGCGCGACAGTGGGTATTCATCTGTGCTCGAGATGGCTGGTGGGAACACATTTGAACAAACAGATACTTTCTAGAAAATCCACAACACCATCGTTTGATACAAACCACCATTTCCGATCATCAAGAACCAATTATGTTACTCGCAAAGCAACATCAACAGTACGGCACACTTTCAACTGTGCTAAATAGTGGGGCTCCAATTTTTAATCATTTAGATTGTTATTTTTATTCCCCATAACTAAAAATTGTTGCTGTATTTCCTGAAATCAAATTACTTTCACTTTTAGGCGCGGAAGCCACAACACAGAACAACAACAATAGTAGCAACACCATTGTAGTTGAAGTGTGTGTGACAGCACACAGACCGTGTGTAAATACTAGAACGAACATGGCAATACCGACTCTCTAACGGGACCTCAGCGCTAATGGATTTTGAAAGATTTAAATTCCTGTCCTTACAGACTTCCTGCCCTCAGTTTGAAACGAGGATGTTTATCGTTGGGAGTGCGGTAGGAATGCGGTGGAATAAATCCGTCAGGTCAGGGCAGCGAACTCCAACCAGCGACTGAGCAAACTCATGGATAGCAAGCAGACTTTTACTGCAGCATTGCTCATCAGTGAAATTACTACATTAAAATACAAACATAATAATAATAACAATAATAATAATAATAAAACATAACCATAATCATAAATTATTGTTATTATTATTATTAATACTACTACTACTACGACTAATAATAATAATAATAATAGTGGTAGTATTAACACAGTTTTTAAAAAAAATAATTATTTAGTGTAAATGAGATAAAAGATTAATTATATATTATAAAACAACAAAACACTTAAAAGCAGAAACTCAACACTTGATGTTGATTAATGAATTACCGTGATTTGTGAATCTATACAATTTAGATATACCGTGAATATTTGCCGATTCATCACCGACTGGGTTCGGTTGAAAAAGAACCGCTCATTCTGCAACCAGATTATCTGTCAGAAGATATTAAACTAATGGAAAATTTAACCTGAATGTATTTTCCCAAATCTGTCGAATTGTAGCTATAATAACTATCCAAGATATTTACTCAAACAGCACAGTCGGTGTTTCGGATGGCGAAGAGCCTTTCGATACTATTGTAGCATCGCATGATCCTAAATAAAGTGATCCCGTATTTCAGCCATCAGGGATACCTCTAAAGGTAGACAAGTGTGAGGCTGTCATGCTTGAGAATTCTTTCGAAAAAACGGGGGCATCCGTAAATAATAGACAGATCATCGAAAGACTGAATCAAATGTTTAAAAAACAAATAACAAAAAGACTCCTACAGCGCAAGATTATAATGGAACTATTTCTTTTATAAAGAAAAATATTTTGAGAGGAAGTTGTACCAGACACTTTTAAGGCTTAATTTTTTTTCGTCCACATGACAAGGTTTAATCATCTTCAATGACTTTATTTACATACATAATAACTAAGCCTATTTTTTGTATAAATACACATATTCTTTTGTATACTCGATATTTAACTTTTGGTCGTCTTTTTTTTTTTTTTTACGTAATTCTCAATTAGCAGCCATCGAGATTCCCTTATCTGGGCGACAGAAGGAGCCAAAGACTTGTAGAGATGTTTGAGTTTTGCAAACAAAATCAAACGAATCTAAGCTCATTAGCATCTGAGAGGAGACAACGGAACTCTTGTTTCCATTGTGTAGCGCGACCGCAATAACATATAAATGTTAAATAAACTCGAAGAGAGTTTATATGAGCCAAAAAGAGATACCTGTATTAGAGTGAAATGTTCTTTCTCGGGGGTTGATTTAAATCTGAATATTTCCTGTTTATAAGTTCTTTGTTCGCAGAAAGTGCCATGCGAAACCTATGGTCAGATAAATTTGCTTCTCACATCCATCAGTGAATTCAGTGATGTCAAAAATAAGAGTAAAACGTGTTTATTGTACGTCAGAGGTATTCTTGACGTTACTGTCAAATAACTGGCAGAACCACACCGGTAGACATCCAGGAAAGTGACAGTATGTTCTTGTGGGGCCTTACTTCTGCAAAAGCAGATTAAGGGGTTCCTTTTTTCTCAATTGATCTCAGTGGATTGTAGGATCATTTGTATTTCACAAGTCTGCGTGGATAGGGCATACTGAGAGAGCTGTCATAATACAGCTTCCTGTGAAAGGAATCTTTGAACCCCATTTTTTGAGGGGGGGGGGATTGGGGGCAGGGAATTAAAAAACAGAAGGATATACCCACATCCCTCATGCAGCACCTCAAAAAAACTGCTCTTATTCAACAAGAGAAGATGAGAGCGGACTGTGAAAATAAACAGGCCCCGCCCCCCCCACCCGCCCGCACAGATAAGCCTGTGTGAGCAGTGGAAGCAGCCCCGGTATATAACCCCAGTGTCCCCCCTCCCTCTGGAACTGGCTCAGAACACCTCACTACTGAGGGGAGGAGGTAGCAGTGTTGGGGGGGGGGGGGGGGGGGGGAGGGGGGGGGGGTTGAGGAGGGGTGGGTTTCCTCACTTTGTACACTCTGGCCCCCTCTACACAGATCATTGTCTAAAATTAAAAAGGGCCAAGAGTGCCCCTCAAGTCTTACTACCTCTCCGGAAGGTGGCGGGTATTTTTGTCCTGCGCAGAGCGGGGTGTTTATCTTCCTTATCGCCCAGAGGAAACCTATGGGAAGCTGTAAGCCGTTCTCTCAACTGCTCCCCTGTCACATAATTATAATGCATTACACCAAAACAGAGTGGCCCTGGACGCGCTCGCGGGCGTAATTGGATGACAATAGCCCCGTTATAAAAAAGAATCGGTTTTCCTCTGCAAACTTTATCAGCCGCACTTCTATTCCTTGGAGTAAAACAATATATGATCTAACTATTTTGATGGAGAGAACACAATGTGTTCCTGCTAACCTCTGCTCAAAGGTGAATTCTGGGAGCATCCTGCCAAGAAAAGTTCTTTGAGGTTTGAACAGAGTCCAGCTCTGAATGCTTCAGGGGAGATGTATGGGTAAGGAACATCGCCCAGCTCAGACTGCAGCCACGCCGGAGAGGCTTTCATACATCATCCAACATTATGCGGAGGGAGGACAGAGAAAAACACAGAGTTGTCAGATTAATGGAAGAGTTTGCACAAAGGCCTGTCTCCTTTCTTGCCTCATCGTTTCAGGCGGATTAGGTTTCCAACAAACTCAAAACAAGTCAATTTGTTAAAGGTAATTACTACAGTAGCCTACTTACCCAACCAAACAAGCATCTTTGTCAGCAGACAGCTTGCAGACAGATGAAAGGCAATGTTTGACAGTGATTTTCAGTAACACTCAAACACACACATTTACAGATAAATGCCACTCTGTCCTGTGTAAGCAGGCGTTCTCCAACTGCGACCTCATGCACATCATGATTTCATTTCAGCATTGCCATTTACAATGTTAAAATAAAGCAACACAATGTTGTGTTTTAGTATGCATTTAACTTTGAATAAAATGAATAAATCTCATATTTTCAGTTGACCAAATCGCGTTTTCTAATCCAATTAGACCAATTTTGGGTTTGTATGGGTCATACAAATTCATATGGTTCAAATTGGTTTAATTGGCCAATTTAGGCATGTTCAGTCCAACCACAGTATGCATTGTCCTTAAATTTGGGTAACAAACTTGAGTAAATGTTAAATTTCTCAGACAATTGCACAAAATAATAAGGTTGGCGGTTGCTGAAATGAATATGAAAAAAACATTTTGTAAGAAATTTAAAAATGACTTGTGCTCGAATTCGTTACAGAAAAAAGGCACATTGTGGTTGGACTTTGCTGGGGCTCAAGGTCCAGCTGTGAGCTTCACTACGCAGGCCTGAGGATCCCTGAGGACGAATCCCCACTTTACCCTCCAAAGGCCGGAGTACCGAGCGAGAATTACAGAAAAACACACCAAATGAATGAACAGGATTCATATATTCTTATGGGTAATATGATAAGACTTTTATTACTTTTCTTTAACCGGGTAAGTCAACTGAGAACCCAGTTTGTAGTGTTGCAGTAACCACTTGGTTACACAATCAGATAAGACAGGGATTGCAAGTAATTGTGTTGCCACTCATGAGTTGGTTTTTTAGCTGGGAGTTAGCTTCGGTTGGTGCTTTTGTGATGTCATAGAAGCTTTCGTGATGTCATAGAAATACTCACTGATCTGGAAAGGTTATTGGCCAGGACTGTCACTGTTGCTCATATTAATCAAGCACGCAGCAAACTGCCCGGTGTTAATTTAACACTAACAGTGTACATTTGAGAACAACTGGACTCATATGTACATTGTAGCGTTAAATTAACACCGGGAATTTTGCTGTGTGGATGCACTTATGTTGTCCCACTGTGTAAGTCACTCTGGATGAGAAATTATGCTGCTAAATGACTGCAATGTAATGTACTGCAATCAGATACGGAGATGAATAGGTGGCCAGATTTTAGTTCATTTATTTTTACTTAACCTTTATCTGACCAAGTCACTCCCACTGGGAGTAAAATATTTTTTCCAAGAGTGACCTGGCCAAGAAGGGCAGAAAATGTAGTTTCAGAAAAGGCAACATAGAAAAATACAAAATGAACAAAGACAGGTAGAATGTACAAATCATATGCAAAATACAGTAAATTCTTATCTAAAAACATTTGCAGTTTCTAACAGATTCAATTTCCAAACTCTTGAAAATGGCTTCAAATTCACTGACTGTAACCAAGTCCTTACAGTTAAGTTCTTTGTACAGGCTGAACCAGGATTAGGGTGCAGAGCACATAAAAGACTTCTGGCCAAACTCAACAGTGAATCAGGTCCATGATCAAACATCTCATCTGAAGGATGGGACCTCCTACTGCACAGTGTCCCCCTTACTGTGCTGGGGAATTGGATTTCTCTTTGGTCCACAAGGAAGATTGCTCCCTACTGCACCAAGCAGCACTCCCTCCAGCAACTTAGTTTTCCTTGGAAGTCTCTGACCCAAGTGTTAACCAAGCAAATACTTAGCTTCATCGGTTTTTCATAAGAAGGGTTCAGGGAAGTATGGTTGTCCCTACCCCAGTGTGAGGCCCACACAGATCTGTCAGCTCCTCAGCCATTGGAATAAGGTGCCTGTTTTGACCAGGTGATAGTGCTGGCTACGTTGAAGGTCCTGGTTAAAGGTGAATCAGTGAGCTGGAATAGCTACATGATCTGTTTGGAGGGTAATGAGCTGGGAAAGTTGCATGTCCTGTTTTAGGGGTGTGTGAGGGTGCTGGGTTCATGTTTCCTGCGTCGAGCTGGATTCAGCGTTGGGTAAATCAGGCTCATCTTGTTTGGAGGGAGATGAGGGCTCTGTGGAGGTCACATGCACTCCCAGGCTCTAGATGAGTGTGCTGGGTTATGCTGTCTTGGCTCAGTGCAAGGTGCTGGGTTATGTTGCCTTGGCTCAGTGCAAGGTGCTGGGTTATGCTGCCTTGGCTCAGCGCAGGGTGCTGGGTTATGCTGCCTTGGCTCAGCACAAGGTGCTGGGTTATGCTGTCTTGGTTCAGTGCAGGTTGCTGGGTTATGCTATCTTGGCTCAGCTCAGGGTGCTTGGTTATGCTGTGTTGACTCAGCGCAGGGTGCTGGGTTATGCTGTCTTGGCTGAGCACAGGGTGCTGGGTTATGCTGTCTTGGCTCAGTGCAGGTTGCTGGGTTATGCTATCTTGGCTCAGCATGGCTAGCCCTGGGAGCCGCTGCCAGCACTGTGACCACAGAGCCCTTGGGAGACGGGCTGGGCCGCGCTCGCTTCAGCAGAACCCGGGCCAGCAGCACGCTCAGGTTTCCCAGGAATGACAAGGCTCTCTCTCACAATCCAACCCTGGACACCGTCTGAGGCAGAAAAACTGCGGCGAGAAACCGAGCAGAAAGGTGCAAAGGAAAACCAGTGAGGGAGGGGAAGCAGGAGCGAGGAGAGAGGGAGACGGGATCGACAGATAGGTCGCCAAAGAGCGAGGTGTGCTGTTTGAGGAAAGCCCGATATGCCAACTCTCCAAAAAATACACACTTCTGTCTCAGAAACATTAGGCTCTCAAACTGTAACCATCACTCCAGCTGAAACAAAATATAGGCACCTATTGCAGAGTTTGCAGTGACCTCATCTCAAACGAATGGCCACAGCGAAGTAAGAACCAGCACAAGTGTGTTTTTCCATTGCAGGCCCTAGCTTCAGTTCTGAGGAAGTGGGCTCTGGGCTATATTTAGTGGAGACGTGGTCTTTGTTGCAACACAAGGCAAAGGCAAGAAGCGACCGATTCTCACAGGGGCCTTTGATGCAGAGGAATTTACCATAAACAAGTCCGAACGGATGCTCATCATCGAGACACGTGCAGAAATCAAACCGGGATCAGCAACACAGTCAGCAGCAGGAGCAGAGCTTTAAAAATGATACCCATATAGCTAACCCACCAATTGTTACATCCAATCCATTAAAGATTTTCCAAATACAGCGCCACAAAATGTTGCTGTGTATAAAAATGGGACAGATTAAGGCACAAAAACAAAATTTGGACCAAACAAGTCTACATTACCTGCGATGAATGTGAAACATTAAATTTGCTAATATGTTCCTGGTTAGCATTACTCATTTTTTTGCTGTTGTGCTTTCAAAGGTATCCACAAGCTCCAGGGCTAGCATGAGTTCTTCACTTTGATAGGCCAGGTCCTTTTCCCCCTCTCACAATGTCCATATTCATCATGGACTGACATGAACTGAAATTTCTCTTGAACAGAATGTTAAACTGGTTAGGATGTGAAAGCAGGAACAATGCTGTAGCCGAGGCGGCCATTGTGTTTCTCTGAGTTCTGCCCCCATTGTGTTTCGCTAAGAGCTGCTGGGCAACTGGAGGTGCTTCTAGCATGCTGTTCCACCAGCAGACAATGCGTCAGACTGCATGGGGGTAATCGTGAATGAGAGAACGGAGAAAGAAGAGATGTTATCGGACCGGGGCTCAAAAAACGCACGAATGCAGCCCCTGACTGTGAGGCTCTGGCTTACAGCTGTTACAGTCTGTGCAACGACTCCCCTCTGTCTCACTTATTCTGCATTTACTGTGCCTTTTTCCTTCATTTATATTTCATAAATCATAACTCGGAGTAGTGCACTGTTAGTGCCATATGAATACTGGACATTAACTGTGGCAGGTGGCCCGACCAGAACATTTGTGATCTGTTCAATTTTGGCTCCTATTCATTTAGTTACAAAATACCCTTTGATCTTAACTGTATGCCACAATCATTTTTAACAAAGTGTCTTTTTTCTTACATACTTTTTTTTTCTCCATTTAAATTCAATACTGTGTTATAACAACAACAACAACAACAATAATAATGTTAAAATACTACTTGAGTTTCTTGTTGGAATTAAGGACAAATCACATCAAGGTTAGATTGGATAGAGGACTTAAACTCACACTTCATCTACCTGACAAAATGTGTAGCGAGGAGACAAAATGCGAGTGACAAATTTGCTGAAGTCCTGACTTTCTGAGCCTCCCTTGGGTGTAACACACAGACACTGCCACTCTTACTGAGGGTTTGGTGAAAGAAGCTGAGGGGACTGTATCTAGGTACTGTACATTTCTTTGAATACAAGTACAACTGGTTTGGGCGTTTGGTTGGATTATTTCCAACTCCAATACCATGAAAGGTCTAAATGAGACACGCACTCTCCACAGTTTCATGTAGTTATTTGTTTTATTTTTATGTTTCTTTGGATATTTTTTAAGTATTTTCAGTTTTTTTTTGAAGACAAGCAAATACGTCCTCTGAAATGTGTTCTTTTCATGCTGAAATAAAATGGCTGCTCTCCTTCATTCATTTCTTGATTGAATTGCATAAAGCCCTTAAAGAGACTAAGCGTGAGTGACTGGATCCCAGCCACAGGTCCTGAGCAGCGCGGACGGAAAGGAAGAGGAATGGGAGGGCGGTGGGTGATGGATGAGCCGGTGACAGGTCGCTGCGTGAGTAGGCGCTCAGCCCGCCACTAAAGAACAGTGTGAACAGGTGCAGGCCCTGACCCCACACATCCACATCCCCAGCGGGCCTTCAAAGCCTGGGGCTGTAGTGTGAGCAGCATGCCTGTCACAGCGCACCGATGGCCAGGCTGAGCCAGGCTGCTCCCGAGCCACATCCAGCGGCCTGCCTATTCCTCCTCACTCTCTCTCTCTCTCTCTCTCGAGCTTTGTTTGCTTTGTGGGTTTCCGAAGGATCAGCTTGCAAACAACCAACCACACCAAGTTTTTCTCGTCCTCGAAAACGCCACAGTACCAAACACAAAAACCACCGGCTGAAATGTCTATGTATATATATATACCGTAAAAAAAAAAAAAAAAATAAAATATCAACAACAAAACCAAATGTGGAGAGCTGCCTGTCTCCAGCTCCAGTGCTGGGGCTGTGAGGGACTGTGGGCGGCTCTGGCAGCCTGGCTTGATTGGGAATAGTAGCAGGGAAGGGCTCCTGTTACAGCAGGCCAGCAGCTGGGACGGGCTCTACTGTCTTAGGCCCTGGTCCAATTATCATCACCTAATTAGTGTAGTACAAGGGAACGGACTCTTTGGGGCCAGAGGATCGGAACAATACCGCCGGCCATTCCACTACCCTGGGGAGGGGGGGGGGTTCTGTCTGTTTGGGAAGCGACGGGGACACAGAAAAATGGCCCCAGTTACCCTGGAGCGTCTAACGCACCGAGACCAAAGGCACTGAAAAGACAACACGCTGCATGAGGCCTGGAAATTCAAAGTTGAATCTTTACTTCAAAATGCACAATGATTTTTATGATATTCAATTTTGCATTTACCTGACAATTAACCATATTATTTAAGATAATTACTGTTATCTGGAAGGATTTGAAGACACAATATGGACAGCAGTGTCCTGTACAGTGAAGCCTGTTTTTATATAACTGTAATTGTTATTTGAAGTACAATTATGTACAATTATGTACAATTATCGCACCTGAAATCTTTCTTCTTCCATATATGGCATTTGAAATGTATAGGCAAATTAAAATTTAAATAGTAAATAGAAAAATTAAAATACTAAGAATTTAGAAAAAAACAGTTTACATCTGTTACCTTTTCAAAAAGTTTTACTGTGTGGTACAATCATTTAGCTAAACAAATGAATGTATAGTTTAAGTACAGACTCATTTTTTGCATGCCATTCTTCAAACATTTATAAAATGTTGATTAAAATGCTGTTATTCTTTGTAGAATGAAATATAAACACAATGAGTCAGCAACAGCCTCCTACAGTACAGTCCTCTGACTGTGTTATCATAGGGAAAACTGCATTCACTGTTTTCTCGAAATGTGTTGTAAATATACTGCACAATAAAACAAATGTATGGTATTAATGCAGGTCTTGACATGTACTCCGAAGAGTGAAGGTTTAGGAAGCAGCACAGATAGAGGGGCATGCACCCCACCTCCCCCCCCATGTTATTTCTGCCAATGGGAAAACCCAGTCAGCGTTGCCCCTCCCCCCCTGCCAATGGGAAAACCCATTCAGCGTTGCCCCTCCCCCCCTGCCAATGGGAAAACCCATTCAGCGTTGCCCCTCCCCCCCTGCCAATGGGAAAACCCATTCAGCGTTGCCCCTCCCCCCCTGCCAATGGGAAAACCCATTCAGCGTTGCCCCTCCCCCTGAACCTCTGGCATTGAGTAACTTAGACTCAGCCCACTAGAGATTTTTTACCTCAGTAAAAAACATACAAGAAACAAACAATGCAACATGGCTGCCTTTGCAAAGGTTAGTAACTGAATAATATAAAAAGTATATAAAGACATTACAACATATATATAACACGTGTTAATTTTCTGTGTTAATATTAATAAAAGAGTAATACACACAGTAATAGTAACTAACCATAGCGTTGTTCATTTTTTACGACAGGCACGCAACCCATTTGTGTACAACAGCAAAAGACTTCAGTGGAAGTCGTGGAAATTTGTTCGTAGTATAGCATCAAGTCATTAGAGTTATATTTGTTTATATCAGTTTACCGCTGTGTGTTAGCTTTGAATAGGCAAAGCATTTACACAGTATACTATATATATATAGATGTAATGAATAAAATGGATGAAATAGTTTTACAGTAAAATTAATTTCTATTCATGAATATATTATTTGATAGGTATGTATCTACTTAGAATGCAAGTAAATAAAAATATTTTAGATCTTACTCTGAATTCTTATCCAAAGCATCCCCCTCACTTCTGTTTCTGGGAATGTTCTGGAATCCGGAGCCCTGGTCTTGAGCTCACAGTGCTGTGGGTGTTTGTGTGGGTCACATGACTCTGTGAGGCCTCCGGACCAGCTAGTGGGGCTGACCGCCATTGGCGGAGGCATGGATACGTGGCTCCCTCAGCCCGCCAGACTGAAAGAAAGGAGAGAAAGAAAGAAGGAAAGAAAGCAAGATGGAGAGAGAGTGCTTCCTTTGCCCTTTGTCCCAGAGGAGCACAGGGGTTTCGGGTCCCTTTCCCAGCAGCTCAGATGATGTCCTGTTTATCTTCTCCCCCACACAGTTTTCCTGAAGGAAACTACACCATGCTGCGCACGGCCTCGCTCTCCTTCCCTGCTTCGTTCTTCCTCATCTTCCTCATCGCTCCTCACCTCCTCCCTGATCAGGTCACACACAAGCATATTGGCAGCCGTGTTTAACTGTTGACTGCACACGGTGACGTTCGCACTTACGTCTGTCCACACTACTGATATCATCAACGGCGACACTCAGGGGCCTTGGGTCACACTGAATCCCTCTAAATGCAAGCCTTCACCCTCTCTGGTCACTCACAGACAAGCCTGTTGCTAATATCAGCCAAATACATTTTTAAAAATTCAATATTTTTTCATGTCCCAGTTCTCTTTTCTCTCCATCTGCAATATGAACATGCTGTCATACGACTTGAACTCCATGCAGTGACCTCAGACTGAGACTAATCAGAGGTAGTGTAGCATTCGCAGGTTTTTGGAGGACTGTGCGCTGGTGCTTCACTGTGTTAAAGGTCACCGCTTAGAGGCTCCTCACTGCTGCTTTATGTGCCACTCCCACAATCCTTTGGGCTCCAGAGATGACCATATCTCCTTTTTCAGTGGGAGAGTTTCTGCAGCCAGGAGCAATGCTGAACACAACATGGCTGCCGCCCTGCGCCGTGTGACACCTCCTCTCGCGTGTAAATGCTGTTAATTGCGGCTTCCACAGCTCTGCTGTCTGATTGCTGTAGACAGCTGGCACGTGGGGTCCCGTTAATGTAATTATGTTTACAATATCAGAGCGGGGGGAATCTCACAGGGAGGGGCGTCAGCGTGGTGTCGGAACGCAGCCACACAGGCTGAACTGAGCGCGCTCGACCCTTTCTTGGCTCGGGCGGGCGACCCCCCAGGGCGGGCGGCGAGTCTCTTATCGCGCGGTTGGCAGAGGGGCAGGGGATCAGGGACGGGACTAAGGTTACCTCGCCGGAGCCAGCGGAGGGTCAGCGCGCTGCGGGACCCTTCTCCAGGGTGACCTCGGGGGCCCCCCGACCAGGCCGGGACTTCTGAGGAGAGGAGAGGAAGGAGTGGGGGAAGACCCTGGAGGACGGGCCAGACCCCCAGCCCCCCAGCCTGGCCCGGCCAATGTGTTCCTAATCAGAGGGAACACAAACAACACTTTTATTAAAGAGGGGCCGAGCAGTAAGGGCACACAGCTCACCAAAGCGCTCCCTGCCCTGACTGCAGAGGTACCCCAGCGACTCGCCCGCTCACATATGCTGGAGGACGGGATGGGGGGTGGGATGGGTTTGCGAGGGGGCGACGGGATTGGGAAGTGGATAATATGTTTATAGGACCTGCAGTCCGAACCTGCGACTGCGTCAGCAAATTGCTCCGCGGTCATTGGCACAGTTGCCCTGATTTGATGTTTTATTATTATAAAATTTTATGTTTTATTATTTTATTATCAATGTTTATCATTTATGAAATTTGTAACTTTCAAAACTGCTGTCCCTTTTTGTCTCTTTTCACCCCCCCCACTCAGTTTCTTGTAGCCCAAACACACAGATGCACACACACTTACTCACACTTACACACACTCACACACATGGACACACACACACTTACACACACTCACACTTGCATGCACACACACACACACTCTCACACAAACACACACTTACACACACTGACTTGCATGCACACACATACATTACTTACACTTATACACACACACACACACTCACACACATCCCTCTCTCTCCTCAGTAACCTAAACAAATAGAGGGCTTAGCGGTTGAGCTGGGCATTAATGGGAGGCAGGTGAATGTGTTGACTGTAGAAACTCTGTTACTTACTGAGAAATCCTCAGACAGCTTCCTAAAAACGCTGCTTCCTTTGAAGAAACAATCCTATTTGCAGTGTTTATTTCACCAGTGTTTTATGACTGTTTGTCTTAATTCACAGCATTATCACTAATACTTAGAGATAGAGAGAAAATTTCCAGGGCAAATACAAGGGTAGATACTTCTGCTTCATGTGCACTGTGCATGCTGAATGGAAACTGTTCCACATTTATTCCTGACTTGAATCGCTAAATGTAGCTGCATTAAAATGATCATATTCACACATGGCTGAAACATTTAGATTTGCCCGCTGGGATAACTACAGCTGCTGCGTCTGTCATTCTGCAAAGGGCTTTGTCTTCTGCTGCCTTCATAAAGGCAAGAGACACACACACACACACACACACACATGCACGCACGCACACACACACACACACAAGACTGTGTTTGCTTCTTTGATCAATGACCACAATTCTTGCTACGCTATGCTACTCTATATTGCACAAACCCTCTGGTCAGGTCTAAGATTCTTCCCTGGCCTGATATGCCGACATTTACAGCAGAAATCTGAGACAATGTCTTATGAAATGTGAGACCGAAGACCTGACCTGGCTTTGAACTGACCCACTGCACTCTAAATTGCATGATTTATATAATAATGAACTGTCTTTGCGCAGGGATTAGCGGTGTGATTTCTAAATGAGCATTGCTTGTGAATAAATGTTTTTGTAAACTGATAAGTAATATTGTATGAAAGTGTCAAACCGTGCTTATGCTGATAAATACCATTTTGAGAACAGGATCATGCACCTACAGAGCTATTATATTATTCAGATTGCAGTATGTTTTGTCCAGGCTGCCACCTTGTGGTACAAAGTAAAAACTAATGGAATACACAAAATAATGGTACAGACTTCTCAGGGCCCCATTAATGCAGAATGCTACCCAGCCTGCAAGATTTATTTTCTTTCCCAGTAATGAAGATGTAACATGGCTTCATACAGAAACATGATTGATTTGAAATTCATGTGTGCTTTTTTTCCCCAGAAAGGAAACTCAGAGACTGCGCACAGGAAACGTTTTGTGAGATTCAGATCTGCTGTCGCTGACTCACAGGGCCTCACAGCTTGTTTACAAGGTGTTTGTTTTCAGTTGCTTGCTTTGATGCTAAGCTCCCTGTGCTACCTCCCCCACTGCTTTCGCTCACGGTGACTAACCTTCCTGATAAGCGTGGCTCTGTCATCCCTCAGACTAGCCGAGCGCTCGCAGGGGCTCTGTGGAGAGGGACAGCCGGGGGCCGGAATACTCTGAGCCCCGGGGCAGGTAAAAAGCTGGGCTTTAGTGATTAAAGAAGCCTCACTCGGGACACCCTTCGGCCTGAAGTTTACTGGGAGATTTGGAGACACGGAATTTAAATGGATACACTTATACTACTCAGTGACATCTGAATGGATGCGTTTAGGGGTGAGAATTATGGGCAAAATCCTCCTTAATCATACTGTTGTGGTCAAAGTGAGCTTTCTTTAGCAGCAGACTAATTCCCCTAATCGATCTGCTTTTCTACACTACATATGTATCCTTGCCACACTCACACAGACAGGAGACCAGGATACAGGAGTGTGTTCTACCATGCACACTGGTTCACTCGCTATGGAGCTCAGAGATATTTATAATCATGTAATATTTTTATGACCTCTTGCGTGATTTAAATACACCATGGCACCTTTTTTCGCAGCTCTTTTTTGTCTATGTATTACCTTATTTTTGCTTGGAGAAGTGAGGTAAAGGGCTATGCCGAAGTGGTCATTCCACAGCCAGGGTTCAAACATATTCTCACGCACCACGAGGACGACGGCCTTCACACTTCTCCACAGAGCCACTGCTTTCACACAGTAAACTACATTATTTCACTCAGAAATAATTTAACATAATTATATTCATCATTTACATCTGTGTTACGCTGATGTGTCTAATATGTGTAGATTATGTTACTGTGCTGTACACATGTCAATGTGTAATAGCAGGCTGGCAGCCTGTTTTATTGAATGATTGTTATAATGGTTTTTCAGGGTGCTGGGCGTCTTACACACCTGGCTAACAGCAGAGGTGTGAGCCTTATGTGGGACCCCTCCCCCACTCCCAAATGCCCCTTGTGCTGATGAAGAAGTGGTCTGCCTCTCAGGGGGAAGGCTGAAGCCGCCCCCATCTCAGGTACGGCTGAGTTATGAATCATTTTCACACTTTTTACAGCCCGGCATTCTCCTTCGCCGCTCAAGCGAGGCACAGGCCAGACGAGAGAGAAAGACAGCCTGCCTCACCCTTATGGTCCACGGGGGCGATACTCTCCTTTCCTCTCCCTCCTACAGACAAAGCAGAAGGGAGAGAGAAGCTCATTCTCTCCTGTTTACACTCTCCCGCCTGTCAGAAAGTCCCTCGCACAATGTGTTAAAAAAGGTTACAAACTAATGACACTGTACACAGAGAAAGCGGTTACGAGTGTGTGAACAGATTCTACTGTAAACATTACAGATCTTGCCCCTCATTGGCTAAAATCTACCTCTTCATCTCAGCTTACTGGCTCTGGAGACAGAGGGGGATCTCCATGTCTGAAAGTCTCATCCACTCACAGCCCGTATTGTGCAAAAGTATATTCAGACGTGATTGAAAACAAACACACGGCCTGGGTGATAGAGAGCTAATAGGTCTGAGAAAGGAAAACGCTGACGGAGACAAGGGCAGTGAGGGCGTCTGAGCGAACGCTGGTCTGAACTGCGCCAGCGTTATCAGTCTGTCAGTGATGGGTACGATTAAAAGTTTAGGAGCAAAGCACATTCTTACATTTACACTTCAGTCATTTAGCACATGCTTTTCATTCGGAGTGACTCACAGGAAGTGCAAGAGGCCATCGCCATGTGCAGCAACATCAAATCCATGAATCACAAAACTGCACACGAGGGATATACCCAAACACGGTGGCGTTCAGACAATTCATAAAACTTAGTTTAGATAAAAATAAAAGTAAAAACTTAGAGATAGAGATTAAAAGTACAGTATGAGGATGTGGAAATATGTTTCATAATTACAAGCTAATATTAAATCAATTTGATGCTTTAAAAGTACAAACAATGCATTGCCAATGAATATTAGGTTACAAAATGCAACCTTTGCCTGATTTAACGTGACTTCCGCTACAAACCATACCCAGTTCCGGTCTTCTATCTGAATACAGATACAGGGATTGATAATTTTGTCGGTTGAGCAGATACAGATACAAATAATGACCTCTCTGCACACCTCTAGTGCACACGCAGAGCTGTGACAGACTGTCATAGCTATGAATAAGTTCTGTCATAAAGCACGTTCTTTTGAATAACTTGAATTTTTGGTTGCATAACTTACTTGCCATTTTTACCCAGAATTCTGCACGCTTTTGATGGAGAAGAGTTACGTCCTCTTCACTATAGTGATTTTTTATCCACATATTGTAATGAATTTTTACTATTACTCTGAAAGACTAAAAAACCTTATTACCTTCTGTGAACATAGGTGTAAGAGAGAGAAAAAACTGGCCTAATGATTGTAGTTGAAAGTGCAGTGTTTAGAACTCAGCCATTCTGCTGGGGCGATCATCCCAGGCACTAACCCAGTGTGTGGATGTGCCCTGCAGTTTTGAGCTGAATCTAGCCCCTTCCAAACAGGCTGTATTACATGTGTGTGTATGTGCGTGAGTGTGTGTGTGCATGTGTGTGAGTGTGCATGTGCGCGAGTGTGTGTGTGAGTGTGAATGTGTGACTGTGTGTGAGTGTGTGTGTGTGAGTGTGAATGTGTGAGTGTGTGTGTGAGCGTGTGCGCGTGTGTGTGTGTGTGTGAGCGTGTGCGCGAGTGTGTGTGTGTGTGTGTGCGCGAGTGTGTGTGTGTGTGTGTGAGTGTGTGTGTGGGCGCGAGTGTGTGTGTGAGCAAGCGTGCTAAAGTGCCTGAAGTATCCACAGCTTGACATCATGTGTTTCAGAGAAAAGCAAGCACTTGACCGACCAGACAATGACAGACAAAAGTAGCAGCACTGAATGCAATGTGTACACAACTAGCCATTCAAAACTGAGAAAAAATAAGATGTAATAAAAACTGAGAATTTGTGATAATGAAATAATGGTCATTGCTTCAGCATGTTAACGGTGCTGAGCTGTGTTTTTTGGGTCCCGCTTGCGACGGTCTGCATCGCAGCTCAGCTCTGGAACAGATGCTGGTCCCGGCCCGCCAGGACGAGTCTTTGAAGATTGTGTTTGTGAGAGTCAGTGCTGTAATCCGGGGGGAAGAACAAGTGCGCGACACAAAGGAGTTTCTTCAGCTGGCTTCCAGCAGGAAGATAAGAGGGGGAGCGCATTTAAGGTTACGCTGCAGTCTGCAGGGGTTCATACACTGACACACTTTGACCTGAGCACTTTGGTTCCCTCATAGGCTATATGTGCATGTCCTCTTCACAATGGAATTTCATACTGTAGTGCCATTCAACTGTTCTCACAAAATCAACAGTACTGTATACGTATATGTAAATACTGATTTAAAATGGTGATGGTAATTTATTGTTCTGAAATGTTGAAGTCATTTGTTATGCATGGGTATATTTTAGCCATCTGGATTGTCTTGAAAATCAATATCCAATTTTAATTTGTCAAACTACACTTGAACTATAAAAATATTATGTAATATTTTACGTATTTCAAAATAATAATGTTCTCCTGATGCATCACCATGACTACCTTCCCTATTCACATTATAAATATCTGTATTTATAATATATATATATATCTAGGGAAAAAAAGCTACACTAAGTGCAAACCCTTAAAAACGTCCACACATTAGCAAACACTCCAAGAACCAAAAATGTTTTTCAGCGGTTCTGGTTTTTGGTGCTATGTAAAGCTATGTAAAATGTAAAGCTATGTAAAAATGTAAAGCTATGTAAAAATGTAAAGCTATGTAAAATGTAAAGCTATGTAAAAATGTAAAGCTATGTAAAAATGTTATTAGTTCTGTATATTATTAAGAAAGGTTTCCCTGTGATTAGATATAGGGTATATTTTGATAGATATATTTTGAATTATCAAGAGCTGTTCTTAAAGAGTGTAGAAGAGGAAAATTTAAATGGCTACATAATTTTCTTACCCCATAAAAATCCCATCCTCCCCACATTAGCTTATGAGCACAATGGAATCACAGCGGTACAGTCATGAACCCCCCACTCACTGTCATGTAGTGAATTCAAAGTGACCCCCCCCCCCACCCCCCCAGAGTGCGGCTCATATCACGATCTCCTCCTCAGATATGTTTTACTCCAGTCATAACTATTCTGTTTGACATTCCTGCTCATCTCTTCATCGCTCTTTTCACACAACCTGTTCATGAATAGGTGCTGGACAGATTAATGGTTTGTTTTTCAAAACTTCTTTTTTTTTTCCTCACTGTATGCTAAAAAGACATAAAAAAAAAGGCAGAAGCCATGTTGCCTGAAAGCCTCTCTGAGACTCGGGGCAGAATGTGTATCTCAGGCAGAGAGGGCCAGACGTGGGGATAGCTATAGCAGACACAGTCAGCAAAAACATCCTCTTTAAAAAAAAAAGGAAAAAAAAAAAAGAAAAATCACCACACTTAGTCATCATACTGCAAATCATTTCATAACACGAACTGGAAGTGTGTGTTTATGTATGCAGATCAAAGCTCACACACGCATTCAGATAAATATATTGAAATAAAAGGGCTCGAGAAAACAAACAGGGCTCTTTGTTCTGCCTGCCGAGGCCGACTCAGCTGTGATTAATGAATGGATAGCCTGTGATTTTGCGGCCGGATTATATTTAGGCCCCGGCCTCTATTAAAGGCAAGTGGAAGCGGGGCCTTTTAGAAGGCCGGGCCATCCTGAGTGAGCCGGAGCGTATCACTCGCCGAACACTCAGGTCAGGAAGTGTCTCTCAGTGGGACCAGAAGCTGAGGCAGGAACAGTGGCACGAAACGGCCCTTGATTAAAACTTCGGGACACCCCCCCCCTTCCCTCCCCTCCCCCCCACCTCCAACTTCCTGTTCCTGACCTCTTAGAAACCTCTGCTTTGCCAGCTGATCACGAACGGCACATCAACACCTCGCAGGCGGCCGACGTCAGACGAGACTCAGAGCTTACGCAGGCTGGGAGCCGGCGCAAAACAAAGGCGACCTGACGCCCACACCCCAGTGCCACCTCGGCTGTAAAAACACTGCAGCGGCACACAGGCATTAGCATACTGCAGCGGCACATAGGCGTTTGTTTACTGCAACGGCACACAGACATTAGTGTACTGCAACAGCACACAGGCGTTAGCGTACTGTACGGCACACAAGCGTTTGTGTACTGCAACGGCACACAGACATCAGTGTACTGCAACAGCACACAGGCGTTAGCGTACTGTACGGCACACAAGCGTTTGTGTACTGCAACGGCACACAGACATCAGTGTACTCCAACAGCACACAGGCGTTAGCGTACTGTACGGCACACAAGCGTTAGCGTACTGCAGCGGCACACAGGCGTTAGCGTACTGTACGGCACACAGGAGTTAGCGTACTGTACGGCACACAGGCGTTAGCGTACTGCAGCGGCACACAGGCGTTAGCGTACTGTACGGCACACAGGAGTTAGCGTACTGTACGGCACACAGGCGTTAGCGTACTGCAGCGGCACACAGGCGTTAGCGTACTGTACGGCACACAGGCGTTAGCGTACTGTACGGCACACAGGCGTTAGCGTACTGTACGGCACACAGGAGTTAGCGTACTGTACGGCACACAGGCGTTAGCGTACTGCAGCGGCACACAGGCGTTAGCGTACTGTACGGCACACAGGAGTTAGCGTACTGTACGGCACACAGGCGTTAGCGTACTGCAACGGCACACAGGCGTTAGTGTACTGCAACAGCACACAGGCTTTAGCATACTGTACGGAACACAGGTGTTAGCGTACTACACTCCCTCCAGAGCGTCTGGAAAGGGAGTTTGTGAGTTTGTTGTTGTCCAGTTCGATAGCAAATTTTACAGCCCCAATGCTCTTGAGGTGAACACAGTTTGCAAATTGCTGCCTCAAGCTGAGACCCCATGTACACAAGGTCATGTTTTATCAGTCATGCCTGACTGCTGGCTACTTAGAAAATCTCATTCCAGGAATTTGGGCACAGTTTTGCCACGGAGGAACATCAACCCGTTAAGGTTATAGTGAGGGTTGAATATTAGTGAGGGTTGAGGTTCATTAGCCACACTAAGGTGAAGCTACACTCAACTGTCAATCATTGACTTATCTGAACCAATCAAAAATGCTTTTGTCTCCACAGTCAAAGACAATGGTCCTAAGCATTGAGTCACTGGTGCTATGTGGTGGCTCCTCCCATTTTACATAAATTCTAACCTCATTGCCCAATCACCAATGCGAGGTTAAAAGCCTGAGAAGTGTACTGGCTGCATATGCTGATAAATCTACAGTTTATATACAGTAGGGTCCAAAAGTCTGAGATCACAAGAGGAAGTGCTTCTAGTTAGCATTCAATTTTACAATTTAATACGACATTATTAATTACAAATTACATTACCAATTTGAGAGAAAAGTTGAATATTTTAGTTTTTGGTATGTCCTCCTTTTGCTTTAATGACTGGGTGCACTGGAGATTGCATGGACTCCACAAGTGCAAAACCTTATGATCCATGTCATCCCATAGTCATCAAGTGCCAAAACTTTCTTAGCCTTTAAGTGCCCCCATAAATATTTGATGGGGTCTGACCATGGTCAATGCCATAAATTTGCTTACATTTGACCCAATAACAGTGCAGAATTATACATATTTCTTCTTCATTTTAAATGTCATAACTTTTCTTTTTTTTAAATTTTCAGAATGTTTCTGTTCATTTCCAGGTTTAAATGAAACAAGTTTGAAAAAAAAAAAAAGTTCAATGTGGTCTCAGACTTTTTGTGATCCCACTGTGACCTCAGGGATGATGATATTTCCGGGGCACCCGAAAAAGAAGGCCGCAAATTTACGCACCATTCACTTAGCAAGGAAATGCCTTCTCACATTAAGCTCAGTCTGCAGTCTTCGGCCCTTGGTGGCATTAGCTTTAGACTCCCGATCTCGTGACCTTAACTTTAGACCTTAACTTTAGTCCTTAACTTTAGTCCTTAACTTGAGTTCTGATTTAAATCAAGGTTAAAGCCTTGATCTGTTATTGTCATATCAGATCATGTGAAGGAATTGTTTTCTCGAAGGTGTCACATTTAAAACACGTGCACATTATAAAAATAACATATTACAATTGAACTGGAAAATTTAATAAAAACACTCTGATTTATATCCAAGTTGTGTCAAGGATTTGTCTCTTTTTAATGTAATGGTGAATATGACATAAACCAAGGAAAAACAAACATTTTTCATAAAGCCAGCATTTTTCAGTCAGGAAAAAAAAAACCAGAGAGAAGAATGAATCAGTCATATCAGCTGAAATTCTTTCTGAAACGTCGCTATCTGAGCCGTTGGGATGGTTGTTATGGAAAACGTGGAAAGACACCACCCCCACCCCCCCGGACGGGAGCGATGTCACCATGCTCCTGGTCTCCCGGCGATGGGAGCTCGCCACGTTGTGACTCAGTCACTGAAATTATGTCTAAGACAGCTTCGGCGGAGCATCGGGCTGGCCCCTCTATCTCCCAGAAGAGAACAGTTGATGCTCAAAGTGTTCTCCCTATCTGGGAACAGCGGATCGGGTGGGGCCGGCGTGATCCGCGCCCCCGCCCGGCTCGCCTGCTCGCTGCGGCTCGAGGCCTTGTGGGAACAAGGCTTCCATCGCCCCCGCTATCGCTATGTTGACACTCGAATACGCTCGCAAGGAAAATATTTTCATTCTTCCACACTGACATTTGCTGTCTCGCTCTGATCCTATTTACACTCCGGCGGTGTAAACAGCTCCTGTGCGAAAGTCCTGTACAGTTCGAGGAAGGGCTCTGCTGACAGGTGCAAAGTAAGGGGGCCGCTCTCTCACACTTACCCCAGAGCGAGGGGGCCGCTCTCACACTTACCCCAGAGCGAGGGGGCCGCTCTCACACTTACCCCAGAGCGAGGGGGCCGCTGTCACACTTACCCTCCTGACTGCTGCCTGAGGGCTGCCATGGAGGGGGGGGAGCAGGGTTGAGGAGGTGAGGGTCGAAGCGAAATAAATGGAACCTTTCTCTCGTAGGAGAGCGGGCGGGGGGGGGTGGGTGGTCATCTCCTCCTCCTCTTCCTCCTCCTCCTCCTCTTCCTCAGGGTCGGTGTAAAAACAATCAGCCGGCCGGAGAGTGCTCCACTCTGGAGACCCCGGGACCCCGGCCGCTTGTGTCTTTAGCGCTTGCCTGATTATTTTCGCCCCGCACAGGAAGAGCTGTCAGGTTTACACGATCCCCACGAATAATAACAAACGGGGCAGGTGCGATGACAGATTTGATTAGGTCACATATGAGAGACGGGACCTGGGGGAGACGGGGGGGCCAGGGCAGGAGCGTGTCAACGCGCGTCTCAGCCGCCCGCCACGTCTCAGTTGCCACTGCACAAACAGGCCGAGCTGCTGGCGAGCCCACGTGGATTCGACATCAAAAGGACGAATTTGACATCTTATTCCCCAAGTTACACAATGCACATACACACTGTCCCTGGCTGCAGTATTAGTGCGCCCAGCCAAGGCTCATACAGCCATGCATCCAGCACTCATGAATCCAAGCTTCACAGCATTCTTCTATAGCTTTTTTCCTATGGGTTAATGCTTAGCGACGTAGCAGTGCTAACTGCGCTGATAAATGCAAACCCAACTCAGGTCCGCTCTCTCTCCAGCTTGTTGAGAGGAAAAGCCCGACCCCCCCCCCCCCCCCCAGCTGCTTCTCCAGCACCTCACATCAGGACGCGGTGATGTTTCAACTCACATCGCATATTTCAGTTAAAATCACAGTTTCTGAAATTTCGGTTAACATCAGTTTCTGATATTTCAGTTAATATCAAAGGTTCTGATGTTTCAGATAATATCACAGGTTCTGATGTTTCAGTTAATATCACAGGTTCTGTTATTTCAGCTCAAATCATATGCTGGCTCTGTGATGTTTCTTCAATTTGGGAGTGAGAGAACAAGAAAAAAAGTCGTAGAATGTAATCTGGACTCGAGCCAGCATCTTAATAAGTGTCCATTAGGAAATGTAGAAATGTTCTCTAAGCATTAATTTAATTTCCTATCCTGTCCTTTGAAGAAAGCCCATAATGTGTGCGTGTGTGACAGGGCGGTCGGGGTGGGCTGGGGGGGCAGGGGGGAGGAAGGGGGGGGTCCCAGCCCCCGGCAGGAATAACAGGAAGGGGGGAGTGAGGCTGGGCACTGATTGGGGACCTCTACACCCCGCCACAGAGAGCCAGAATGGACACAGATAAGAGTGGAGGGAGGCCGTCACTGACCGGTCTGCCCCTTTCCTCTCTTTCATTTGACGTATTTGTGTAAATGGGAATGTGTCAGGACAGATTCCTGCCCCCCGCCCTCTCTAAATAAAGCACTTTTTTTAACTACAGCCCCCTCAGGAAGGCCCGTTTCAGCACGGCTACCCTCCCACCGGGCCGGGGCACGCTACGCTGAGCGCGCTGCCATCTTCAGGAGCACGCAGGAAACGCGGCCCTCCTTTAATCCCGGACTCAAAACTGAATCACCCCCTTTAGCCAGAGGAAGAGGAGACGCCCCGCTCTGCTCCATATAGTACTCTGATTTTCTCTGAGAAATTAACCATATACATATTCATTTGCACCTGGGTATCTGTTCAAACTTCTCTATGAAAAGCCAGCGAGAGAAAATGGCCAGAAGAAGGTGTGGTAGTAGGAACCTTAACACTGTCCAAATCAATTTTGTCTCCATGTTATGATATGCCCTTATAGAAGCACAGTATAGACAAATGGAAAAGAAGCCGTTTGTTTTCTTAGACACAGATTCGCATCGGGTACTCCAATAAAGTGTTATAAATAAGGTGTAGAAAAGCAAGGAAATTCGTGGGCTGGCCATTGTCTATTTCCAAAACCAACCTTCCTCTTGAATTATAGGACTTTTGCATAATGTGGTCAGCGCCGCAGCAGAGCTGGACCGGTGCTGTAAAGCTGGGAGAATGTTGCGTGTTATCTGGCTCGCGCGGGCGCCATGGTAACGCGCACAGCTGGGACGCGTCTCCAGGATCAATATGCCCTTTTGGCAGTGAGCGAGAGTCTGATGTTGTTGCGCACCGCTTGCACCGCTGCGAAACGTCCCGACCTCTCGCTGCATCTGGCCGAGGCTGCAGTGGCCACGCCCCGCCAGTACTCCTCTCCGGATAGCGGCTTCTCTCAGATCACGCTTGTGGGGGGGGTGGTTTGTGTGTTTTTGGGCTCCCGATCAGACGGCGGAAGGCCACGTAGACCCACAGCCTACAGCAAACCACATGTCACATCGACTCTTTCCATCTGCAGATACCAGCAACTGATTCTATTTTAATGTGGCCAGTAATGATATTTAAATTAGCCAGAAAAATAAAGGAAACAGAGCCCATTTCAGATTTAGTCTTAGTCTTTAGACGAAAATGCTTATTAGTTTTAGTCACATTTTAGTCATTTTTATCCTTCATAGTTTTAGTCTTGTTTTAGTTGATGACAACTTAAAACATTTTACTCCAGTTTTATTAAAATTTTAGTCATTATTTTTAGTCGAAATGTTTTCTCTCTTTAATTCAATTAGGCTAATACAGGTATAGTATTATCATGAAAATATAACAGAACATCAAGTAAAGCATTTGAAGATTCAAATTATGTAATAACACAATACAACTAGCATACTATATATGCCTTCCTTGCGTTAGAGCTAAGTAATCATACACAAATATCTTCCAAATAAATTGCTGTATAATCTTAAAAACAACAAATTGCAGTTTAACTAGATAGTAATTGCAAAGCATGTTCTAGGCTCGCCATTAAGCTTTTTCTGGTAAGGGCAATTAAGTGAAAATGGATTGAGCATAATTGCAAGTTGCTTGTCCAAATATGTAAATAAATAAACTTGCAGGCTATAAATGTTACAGCAGCAACATGTGATGCACATTTAGACACGTTGGGGAACAGAACAGGTCTGAAAATCCAACACAGGCTGCGTTCCAATACTCAGATTTGTCCCCCCCTTTCCTCCGTGCCCCAGAAACTGCTTATGTGTCCTCTTTCCCTCCACTGTTCCAAAACGAAATCTCACTTCCTCCTTTCTCGTTTTCCTGCTTTCCTCAAAACGAAGGATTCATCGGCTGCGTTCCAATACTCAAATTCATCTCCTCCTTTCCTCCCCTCCTTTCCTCCATGCCCCGGAAGCTGATTATGTGTCCTCCTTCCTTCCACTGTTCCAATCTCACCTCCTCCTTTCCTCCAAATGAAGGATCCATCGATGTATCCTACCGCGGAAGTCTTTTCACATTTCTGGGTGACATCATTGTGCCCACGACCAGTCAGATTAACAGACCATCCCACAGAATATTTCACCATCGAAAAGTTCTAAAACATGTCAAAGGATTTACCAACACTTAAGTATATGTGCCAGAACAGTAAACAGTAATCGGGTCATTTACATTAATTGGAAAACTTTTGTTTTGCATACTTATCCACATTGATGTGATATATTCACATTTTTCAGATAAGGATGGTAATTTTACCAATGTAAAATTGAGCGAGTTTATGTAGCGGTAAGTTGATTCACTCCTTGTACAAATGTTTATGTTACATCATGAGCAGAATGGAGTAACTGACATTGACATTTTAATGCATGAAAAGGGCTGGCGGCGTCTGAGAAGCGTGATTGGCTTCGGTATCCTCGGAGTCACTCAAAGTTATTACTTCATCAATAGCCGACGTCAACTTTGATGACGGGCGAATCGGATTAGCTGTTCCCGGCTGCGTTCCAATACTATTTCTCGTCTCCTCCTTTTCCTCCCCTCCTTTCCTACCCCGGAAATATGACGGAAATATGTGGAGGAAAGAAGAGGAGGAAACGAGTGGAAGAAAGGAGGAAAGAAGGAGATGAATCGAAAATTGGAACAGCTAATCCGATTCGCCCGTCATTAAAGTCGACGTCGGCTATTGATGAAGTAATAATTTCGACTGACTCTGGGTATACCAAAGCCAATCAAAATATTCTGTGGGATGGTCTTTTAACCTGACTGGTCCTGAGCACAATGATGTCACCCAGAAATGTGAAAAGACTTCCGCAGTAGGATACATGGATGTTTCCTTCATTTGGAGGAAAGGAGGAGGCGAGATTTCGTTTTGGAACAGTGGAGGGAAGGAGGACACATAATCAGCTTCCGGGGCATGGAGGAAAGGAGGAGACGAATATGAGTATTGGAACGCAGCCCCCATTTTCGATTCATCACCTCCTTTCCCCACATATTTCCGGAAAGGAAAGGAGGGGAGGAAGCCAGAAAAAGTATTGGAACGCAGCAACGGTTTTCCCCATATATTTCACTTGAACGATAGGACAATATTAGGATAAAGCATTTCATTTGTCCCACCAAAACGTTTACTAGTCCAAGATAAGCCTTTACGTTAATTGTCAAGCCATGTTGCACTCACAAGCTCTGAAGCTAGCGAATTGACGTTAGCTAACACATTAACCCATCCAATGCTAGCCAGGAAGGTAGGCTCATTCGCTCAAGACTGGCTTCCAGGCTAAGCCAGTGTGGCTTGCTAACAAATTTGCCACAAGTTGGCAAAGCCGACTGCGCAGTAATATTGATTTAACGTTAGCAAATGTATATATGCTTAGTTAACATTAGTACTTACCATTTAACGTTACAGTTAGCCAACTTACCGTGACATAAATAGCAGGGTCGTGCGCCTTCAAGTGTCTCTTCAGGTTGGTCGTATTCTTCCCACCTAATTTGTAGCCACAGGGCGTCTCTCCGTCTCCCATTACTACAGTGCCTTGTGTTTTCCTTTCGGCCAAATTATAAATAAAGTGTGTCCATAGATGTACTCTCCAAACCCTTTTTGCTTTGAAGCCGTCATGTTGTTACGGTTAGGCTGTCATTAACCCACTGTCAGTTTGGGACATCATCACCTGTATGGCTGGGATTCTGGGAATCTGCACACATCCCTGTCATTCAACCAATTCAACCAATGACAGGGATGCATTGCTTAGATTTTGACAGACACTAAATTTGGGGAAAATATGCATTTTGAACAGCCCACCACGAACACTTTAGTCCTGTCTCGTCAACGTAAACAAAACATACATTTTGTGATAGTTTTGTATTACCAAAGTTCTCTTTTTAGCTTATAAACATCTCATTTTAGTCAGATCGTTGACGAACATTTTCGTTAACAAAACTAACACTGAGGTTACCAAAATCCTGGTAATGGTTAGCATTAGCAAAGCTATCACAACTCACCATAGACGTAACAGGGCAGAGCCCTGATATAACCAAGTACAGCACTAACAGATCCTGCTGTTAAGCTTTCTTTCCTTTGTTAAAGATGTATGGTTTTTTTCATAATGTGGGATAAGTACAAGACTGTGCACCTTGAAGCTAAATATAAAAAAGAACTACATTTCCCATGAAGCTGTTGCTTTTATTTAAGTTTTTTTTTTCTGGGAAATGAAGTTCTTCCTGTTCTCCCAGTCGTTCAACATGTCAAAATAGAAATGCTTGAAATAAAAAATCTAATCATAATCCCTGGTGACAAAGATATTGACATACATAAGCTGAAGCCAAAACTCTCTTGCATGGTTTGCTTATATTTTATAATCTGTATCACATTTAATAGGAAAAATGAGGCTAGCAGTACATGGCAGTGAGGGTGTTTTAGGCTCCCTATTATGAGTCTCTGATGGGAAAATGTTGCTTCACTACCCAGGTTATCACTGTACAGCAGACTGAGGGTATAGGTGGACAGAGAAGTGATCAAGGCACAGTGAGAATCGGTTGCCTTGGTAAGCGGTCTGAAGCAGCATAAGGACCAGATCTGTGTCTGTGTGAGAGCTTTAGTCTCCTCCAGACAACCTCTCAGTGCCCCCTCCCTGCCCACGCCCCCCTCACCCCCCACCACCCTGGAAAAAAGCGGAAGTCTGTCTCTTCAGAGACCCCGACCCGGCCGTTCAGAACGCCTGCCGTCAGCTCAGGGCCCGCATGCTCCGCTTTGACGTCTAAATAAAAGCGATTGGTGTTTTGACATGCGGAAGATGTTTGTTATTACTCTTATCCTCCGCATGGCGGTCACTCTTAATGTGGCCGTCACGGCCCCTGGTCTGAGATTACACATCCTAATAGTTTAACAGTCAAAATGTCAGACTCTGCCAGACGGTCCCGATCCCATCTCCGCCTGTCTGACCATCCATATGTCCGTCCCGGGCCTTCACCTGGCAGAGCGCTCTGCACACTGTGATTTCTGAGAGGGAGACATTTAAGTGATTGCGTTAGAGCATGTGTGTTGGAGAGAGACAGAGTGCGTGTGACTGTGTAAGTGTGTGTATGTGTGAGCATGCGCACATGTGTATGTGAGAGAGTGTATGTATCTATGTGTGTTCGTTTCTGTGTTTATATGTATGGGTGTGTGTGTTAGAGAGTGTGTGTATAGGTGTGTCTCTGTGTGTGTATGCGAGTGTATGTGTGTGTGTCTCTGAGTGCGTATGTGTGTGTGCATGTGTCCCAGCCCCCAACCCTTGTATCTCAGTGCCACCCCGCTCACCGCTCCTCGCCCACACCTGAAACAGATACCTGAGACGCCACAACAACAGTTCTGCTCACATGCCGCAAACAATGGCGGCTAACACCTGCAGGTCGAGGGGGTCAGGGGTTGCGGGGTCAAGCTGGTCCTGTCTTGGAGCTTGAACAGGGGGGATCCGCTTTGCTTTGGGGATGTGTGGATGGGCTTCTACACGTCACTGCCTCTCCACAGCACAGGTGCAGGCCGCTATTGTACCTGAGTGAGTCCCCGGACTTAGCGCCCCCGTCCCCCATGTCAGCTACCTGGCCCTTTGATGTGGGGGCTCTTTAACAGCTCCTCTTTGTGACTCCACATTCCTCCTGCTCAGGCTCATGTGTGCTGGAGGAGGTGCAAAAACAAACAGAGGGAGAAAAGGAGAAAGCCCCGAAAACACAGCTGAGGATATTTATCCATTCATCCTACCCTTATCCAATTTATCACATAATTATGCTGTCTGATTGGCTGCATGGGGGTAAAACACATAATGAATCCTGTGTGTGAAAAAAAACTCACAATAAGTCTCAATGCTTGACTATCTGTGCGGTAAAGCAGTGGCTCCCAACACATGCATCGCTAAAATGGCGAATTATCTCTCTAATCATGAAAAGCATGAACAATTGAACAATTAACAGCTTGATAAGATTCTGGGGTTTAAAGTTGTGGTTAGAGTAAAAACCAGCATACACAGTGGGTCCCCAGGACCGACGCTGGGAACCACTGTGGTACAGTATGCAAAATCATAACTTAGTAGAGATATCCCTGCATGCATTTATGTATTACATTTATTGGTTCAAAATATTTGTGGTTGGCAAGAGATTATTAATGTACAGGGCACAGGAAAGATAGCTGTTAGAAAGTGATGCATACAGAAGACATGCATCAAAGAAGACAAAAACATTATTAAATGCTTCTAGATAAAAAGGGGACTGCATTGGTATTTATGGATAAGAAAAGGAAACTACACCCTAAACCACAGAAAAACAATCACATTTTCATTTTTGTTCACCACCTGAACTTATAGGTGAAATATATAAATAAATGTGATCTGATTAACATGAGCGGAAGTGACAGACCTGAATGACAGCATGTCTCGGCCAGGGAGTATGAATGCGACACCGCTAAAGCACCTATGCAATTTAACTGTGCTAATGCAAGCTAAACTTCAGCTCATGAATCCAAATCTATATGTACGGTAACTTATCCATAATAACATATTCACATTAACAAGATCCTCCCATAACCAAAAGTGCCCACATCGCTGTCCTTCTGTCTTCAACTCAAACAGTACTTGCATAATAAAAACAACTCTCAAAGGCATGATTTACACTTTCTGTCTTAATAAATTCTGTAAGCAGGAGTGATTTTCAGCATTTGTGTTATTTATTTTTACAAATCCCTTCGGCCTCCTCTTCCACACAGTGAAATGGGTTGCGTAAATAACACTACAAAAAAGTTTAGGCATGATTATTTTGAAAAGAAAAAGAGTTTTTTTATGACATGGAGAACTCTGCAAACATTTTCAAAGACCCGCTTTCCCTTAGGAGCTGAGTTAGACGGACATGCATCTATCTGCCAAGTTTGCTGCCTCCTCCCTCTCTCTTTCCCCCTCTCTGCTGTCTGCTGTGCATTAAAATCTCTCCTGCTCAGTGAGACATGGTGCATCAAATAGCCGGACTAAGACACATCAGTGACAGCCATGCTGCCAGGACCCATGGGGAAGCAGGGGGAACCACTCGGCAATGTGCAGTTAAACAGACACACATTTGTAGCTCATTCACAAGAAAAGAGTCAGGGCGACATCAAAGGGCAATGCCACCAACCAATCAGACGCTCCACTGAATCTGACCAGCCAATCAGACGTTCCACTGAATCTGACCAGCCAATCAGGCTCACACTGGAACTGACCAGCCTATCAGACTCACTCTGAATCTGACCAGCCAATCAGACACACACTAGTTCTGACCAGGACAGCAGGACAACGTTGTTTGATAGATTCCATTTTTAACACTGAGGAAGTCTGCCTTTGATTAGAGAGGACTCACAGTCCATACTGTATGCTGGGTCAGGGGTAACCAGGATAAGACCCAAAGGGAGTGGGACAGAAAGGGAGAGAGAGAGAGAGAGAGAGAGCAGGAGGCAAAGAGGAAGAGAGCCGAGCTTTCTGAGAGGACAAAGCTGCGCCGAGGACAGTAAAGGAAACGGAAAAAGTCCTTCCTCCTCCATCAGTGGGACTACAAAGTGCAGAAGCTTTTCCTCTCTGTGATTTACATCAAATCTTTATTAAGATCTTGATCTCATAAACTCACTGAAGCTTTGAAATGGAATTAAAAATGTTACCAGAAGTGCAAATTTAACTCATCATCTTGTATGTTGATGAATCAAGTGATGTGTTTGAAGTGTGACAAAGCTGGTCATTGCTTTGTAGAAAACACAATTTCTAAAGGAAATATGTTGAATCTGGACTCTCTGTGCAATATTTGTTTAAAAACACAAGCAAACAAACAAACATACAGACACAAAACCGCCAGGCCCCCAGCATTTGGCAAAAACAGTCAAACCATGCACCTGTGCTGACTATTTAAAAATGGACATTCTTCCAGTCTCTCCAACACACCTGCTGTTAAACACACTTGATTCAAATGACCTCTAGGTGTGTAACAGGCTTCTCTTACCATCCTGGGTCACATGACACAGTGACATCACAAGCAATAATCCCTTAACAGCAGCAGCGGCTGAAATTGCAGTTGACCACTAACTAGCGATGTTATTGCAGAAGAAATGTTGCTTACTATGTATATTTTTGTGACTGGTTGTTGGTATAGGGTTATTTATAAACTTAGAATTCTTCTTCTCTGTCAGTTCTGAGAATGCAATGACCACTGGGAAGGAATAGTATGCTCAGATGCATACTTCCTTTTTCGGTTCTCCCGAGTATGTGAAAAGAATTTCCAGTGAATTCTACGTGTACTTGCTTGGATGAATACTTACATTACATTACATTACTGTCATTTAGCTGACGCTTTTATCCAAAGCGACTTACAGTTGATTAGACTAACCAAGGGCCAATCTCCCCTGGGAGCAATGTGGGGTTAAGGGCCTTGCTCAAGGGCCCAACAGCAATGGTGTTCTTGCTGTGGCTGGACTGAGACTTGAACCACCAACCTCAGGGGTCCCAGTCATGTTCCTTAGCTGCTAGACTACAGGCTGCCCCCTATCTTTCAGGTCCCCTTTTAACTCCTCCCACAGAACAATGTCAGTTGCCGTGGCACCATGCACTAGGTGCCCCATACTTCAGTTTGGGACACACTTGATCTGATGACCGATACCTTTTCAACTTGATATGCGTGCTAATGAGTACGCAAGTATGCAATTTGGGACACAGCCAACTTCTGGTGATTCTTCATGCTGCTTCTTCACACAATGGTTGTGTTAAAGTTTAGGATATTGGGATGTGGGATGTGTGAGAAGCAGTAGCATGTGAAGTGCAGGGAAATGAGACACTGTGAGCTGTTGATACTTACAGCAGTAAAATGTGACTGCTATGTAAGAACAGAACTTAATGGCATCAGTATAAACTTGAATTCAGATATGGAGAATAGAGAGGAGCCTGCATTCATTCTCAGCTTCAAGTAAGTGTTGAGTGTTGAAGAAATGTCAAGTGTTCATTTCACGCTAACACTGTACCAATGAGTCCAGTTGTCATTTGTACACGGTTAGTGTTAAATTAACACCGTAAATTTTGCTATGTGTAAATGTATAAAAATCCTGAATAATATTTTGATGTCAACAACATTTAATGCAATCATAAAATTACTAATGAATTACAAACACAGAAATAAACAATGTCACATACGACCTCATGTAGTAATGTATCATACGAATAAATATCAGATTCCAATAGACATTTCTCATTATATTTTGTTGGAGACTACCTTCCAGGGTGTGAAAGTGGCCCATAGCTCCTCTATGATTGCATGTAATGTAAAATAATGTAATCTAAACTTCTTCTTTTATGCCTGTATGGTTTTCACTGTAGACTTTCATGGAGCGTTAATTAAGCTTTCATGGAAACTACATTTTCACAACACAGTGATTCAGCAAAAAGATTGTTTTTTGTAAAGATGCCCGAAGAGAAGGAGAGTAAAAGGAGAGAAGGGGTGATGGACATTAACGTCTCTGAGAGAAGCACAGCCAATAAGGAGCCCTGCTTCCTCTCGCTGTGTTTTCTCTTCTCCTCCTTCTTTCAATTGGCAGTGAAAACAGCTGCCCGTCTAGGACAACATTACTCTTTCTCTCTCTCTCTTTTCTCGGTGTCCATCATGGAGCCAGTGTTTGTTTTTCTCGGCGTTTGGTTGTTTTCTCAAGATTGATGACGTCCCCTCGCTCTGGTGATGACAGACCGCCTTGTAGTTGTGGTTAGCTGCTGAGCGCAGAGACCAAACCCAGAGTGGAAGCTGAACAGCACTGCCGCGTTCTCACTTTCAGAGAGGTGGAGTGACTGCCTGTCTCTGCTGCAGGACCGCACCCCTACCATTACACACACACACTCACACACACAGTACTCCACACATCTCCAGAAGCATTTAGATGTACACCTTGTCCCCACTGTACCTCCTGCCCCCTCATATAAATAAAGGCTGTAACTAAACCTTTGCATTACCACTTCTCACATGCAACCTGGGAAATAAAGATTACAACATTAAAACAGAACGCATCAGTAACTGTCAAAATTACACTTCTAATTTCCCAAATAATCTTACAAGCATGATTGTATGAATATGACTTATTGTAATTATAATATCGATTGTGATGATGTGACGAAATCTTTATTTAATAGCATTGTTGAACTCCCTACTTTTAAGGACTTTCTCTTTGGTAATTTTAACCCTTATTATACTTTTCTCTAGCTGTATTTGGTACACTTCATATATCTGTAGGCCTGTCCTGTCACTGTAAAATGGTTTGTTGTAATGTGCAATGCTGTAAAGTGCTTCACGGTAAAGTATTCTGCTGTAAAGTTCAACACTGTAAAGAGCTATGCTATAAAGTGCTGCACTGTAAAGTGCTCTGCTGTAAAGTGCTACACTTTAAAGTGCTATGCTGTAAAATGTTTTGCTGTAAAGTGCTTCGCTGTAAAGTATTCTGCTGTAAAGTTCAACACTGTAAAGAGCTATGCTATAAAGTGCTGCACTGTAAAGTGCTCTGCTGTAAAGTGCTACACTTTAAAGTGCTATGCTGTAAAATGTTTTGCTGTAAAGTGCTTCGCTGTAAAGTATTCTGCTGTAAAGTTCAACACTGTAAAGAGCTATGCTATAAAGTACTGCACTGTAAAGTGCTCTGCTGTAAAGTGCTACACTTTAAAGTGCTATGCTGTAAAGTGCTTCGCTGTAAAGTATTCTGCTGTAAAGTTCAACACTGTAAAGAGGTATGCTATAAAGTACTGCACTGTAAAGTGCTCTGCTGTAAAGTGCTACACTTTAAAGTGCTATGCTGTAAAATGTTTTGCTTTAAAGTGCTTCGCTGTAAAGCATTCTGCTGTAAAGTTCTAAACTGTAAAGTTCTACACTGTAAAGTGCTAAGCTGTCAGCCACTGCTTCTCTTCACTGTGCGGCCCAGTGCTTGCTCAGTCATCATGATGAAGGATCGGCCTTCATGGCAAGCTGGCTGGCAGGCTGATTTGTACGTGTCTTTAGCTGGGAATTCATTATGTTTTGCACCTGGTTGTGATTTCCACATTCTGTTTCTCTTTATTTTTTTGTATGTTTTTATGTTGTCTTGTCTGAAACTATATTTTCTGTTCTTCTTGGGCAGGTCTCTCTTGTAAAAGGACAAGCCAGATTAAACAAATGTAAAATATAAATAACAATATATATATATATTTCTATAAATATAAAAAATGTATCAATGCACTTAAGTGGCGAAACCCTACTGATTGGAATCCTCTCTCTGCAGGACCTCTGGACATGGCCCCTCTCTGGACATGGGTACAGCTGGCACCATTACCAGGGTCTTCTGCACTGTGAGGAATAATTTTCCTCTTCACTAAGGACTGGGGCATTAGCTGGGCGCACACTGGCAAATACAGCTGTCAAAGAGGAAAGATTTACTGTATGTATGCAGATAAGAGAGGTGCGCAGCCCGTATTTATACAGTCAATCTTTACAGTTAAAACAAAATACCCCCATTCAATTCACCTCCTGACAATCAAAACACCAGAAAGAAAAATGTCATGTGCTTCCTTATTAAGAATAAACTAAAATAATAATAAAATAATAAACCAAAAAAATATACTGTATCAGGAAATGTAAAATACATTATTGAACGTAAAGCACCCTTTTCTATTAATAATTAAATCATACATTGTTGTAAAAAATTATATGACTGTTACAGCAGATCTCTGTATTTCATTTATGTGGCTGAAGCTGAGCTGGTGGAGAGGTTTCCATCTTGATCGGTATGGAGGTGTTAGAGAGCACAGGTGTGTGGATAAGCTTATCCAGAGCGACGGTGTCGGTATGACAGGAATTCTTCCGCCCCAGTCCTCACAGCTGCGCCCCCCACCCCCCGCCCCCCCGCGGACTGTGCTCACTCCACACCCGCCCACCCCCCCAACAACACCTCACTGACAGACAGCTCCCAAAACCGGGCCACCTGGCCTCAGTCAGCCCACGAGGGCCGCGGGGAAACACCAGGATCAGGGGAGCGGAAAAAAGGCAAAGAAGAGGAATAAAGGGCCAGATGCAAGCCAGGGCTCAACATGGGGGGGGGAAGAGAGGGAGAGAGAGAGGGAGGGAGAGAGAGAGGGAGAGAGAGGGAGACAGAGGCCCGCTTTCTTTTAAACTGTCAAAAATATTTTAAAAATTAGACAAAAATTTTTCCCAAATTGTCGATTCTCATTGGCGAATTCTAACACAATTTGATAAATTAAAAATACTTCTTGGAGAAGAGACCACCGCAACTAAATTAGCAGCCCAATAGGTTTCTGCCTGCCACAATTTCAGAGAGGGTAATTAAGTACTGTTCTTTGTATTTTGTATTTATGCTTTAGCAACACAAGATTATCTTGTCATGCCAATAAAGCACATTTGAATTTGAATTTAAATTGAGAGGGAGGGAGGGAGGGAGAGAGAGAGAGGGATCGAGAAAGGGGAAGAGAGAGTGAGAGGGAGGGTTGAGTTTTAACTATAATTTATTAAGAAATCAGTGTGGACAGTGTAATTTCTTCTTGCAGCTCCTGTAGTTTGTGAACAAAGCCAAAAACGTGGAAGAAACCACAGGAAATAGCACAACAAAATAACAGAAAAGAAAATAAAACCACAAAAGTTCAGAGAGAGAAAGAGAGAGAGAGATAGAAAGAGAAAATAAAGTGTAAAAGCAGCGTGTTTCTTCAAGTCTTTTCAGTGCTCATCAGAGGAGACATGGTATTGTTTCTGTGACAGCTCAGGGCTGGGGAGGAAGGGGTTAAGATCAATGTCTCCTCATTTTCTGTCACAGAGGGTTTGACTGCCCTGTCAATCATTCACACCCACATGCTCCCCCTGGCCCCTCACCACACACACACATACACACACATGCGCACACACACACACACACGCACACACACACCTGACAGCCCTGTCTGTCCAGCTCCCTCTCCTTGTAGACCACCTCCCTTACGCCAGCACTGTTTTGTCAGAGAAACAAAAGCAGACTGTGGCCTGTATGTCCACAGTTTGATTTAACAGAAGACGTTTCCCTCTCAGTCTGGCTCTCTCAGCCTCCGTGTTTGAGTCTGACAGTGAGAGAACAGAGAACCCTCTCCAGCCCTCAAAGCCTACCACTGTGAACAAAAGCTGTTACACACTGAGTGAGAGGTGGGAGGAACATTACTTTCAGAGAGGATTCAAACACACCACACCTTTTTCACCTTCTTTCAGAGGGCAGTACTCAAAGATCCTGTTTTAGAACACATTCCTGAAAGAGCATTATTTTGTTACATTCTTGCCAAGAAAAACTCATGGTTGGAAACGCACCAATTCACCTGTCCCTCTGTGTCAACACATCTGGACAGTGTGTGCGTGTGTAAACGTGCGAATGCATTTGTGTGTGTGTGTGTGTGTGTGCATGCACATGCACGTGCATATGTTTGTGTACGTGTGTTCATGTGAACACATTTGTGTATATACGCATATTGTGTGATTACACATGCATGTGTATTTCTTTGTGTGTGTGTGTACATGTATGTGGGTGTTTCTGTGTGTGTGTGTACATGTATGTGGGTATTTCTGTGCGACTGTGTATGTGTGTGTGTGAGAGAGAGAGAAACAGAGAGAGAGAGAGAGTGATGCAGACAGTCTGGTAAAAAGGATGAAAGTGTTTTTCCAGTTGATACCAAAGATGGACACATAATAAGTTAATTCAATGAAGAGGCTGAATTGCGCTGCACAAATATGAAATGCTATACATCAAAGGTTCCCTTATGTTCTCACAAGAGGTTTACCTTACTGGTGGGTGTGTGTGCAAGATCGTGTGACGTTAATAATCTAATGACATAATTCAAAGTATATATTTACATTATTTACTGGTGCCAAATTTGATTTGTGTTGGCCCACAAAAATGCAACTTTAAATGTATGTCTTAGCTATAGGTAAAATAAGGTTAACAAATGTCTCTCTCTTTTCTTAACAAAGTAAAAACAAGAAATAGCAAACATTGCCAAGTAATAACAGTTTCTTAAGCTCAGTAGTTGCTGCATGCAATTGAGTATGTTGAAAATAAGGACAAGCTGATATCTTTAAGCCCTATTGCTTTGCTTTTATAAACCTTTTAATGGAGCGATAGTGGGATTTATTGCTATTGTGAAAACGTCAGGCCATGTTAAAAATTTAAGGGTATGTTTCTGTCGAGTCATTAAAACTGCTGGGGTAGAGCGCGCAAAAAAGGCTGGGAACCTCTGTGTTCTATTATTATAGGTTAAAATCCATATTGTCAAATCCATCTTGGGGACTGATTGATCAGCATTTCTGTTGAGTGAGAGAGAGAGAGAGAGAGAGAGAGAGAGAGAGAGAGAGAGAGAGAGAGAGAGAGGGGAGAGAGAAAGGAGGGGGAGAGAGACTTATGTAGCAGTTTTTAAGTGCATAATTTCGCACAGCTGCTCTGTGTCTCTGTCACTCTGACAGCTCGTTTCTTTCATTTTTTCACCACAAATTCCACCTTGGGTTGCTAATAGGCTGGGAGGGGGGACAGCCCACTAACTAGAGATACAGACCTGCTCTGGGGTCCCAGGAGTATCCAGACCTACACCAGACAGACAGACAGCGGCAGCCACACTTATTCTCGGCTCTGGGAAAGGGAACAAAAGGCTCAGCCGAGCCAGACCTGTTATGGGAAGGTAATGTTAGGATAGCGTAAGATCTTACCCGCGCTGACACCGACACTCTTAGCGCGCTGGATCTGAACCCACGCTAATGAGACCCAACAAAACCACCCCAGACGCATTCATTAGCACTTGGAAGAGAGACAGTTAGAGAAACAAAACGCGGCGAAGTAAAAACACCCGCGCTCTCGCTTCTTTTCCCCCGCAACGAGACGCGGCCCGGCTGAAACAGATGTGGGCGATGCTGAGGGTCGTCTGAGCGCTCACCGCGGTCGCTGACGGCCAGAGCACCCCTGGGGTTAAGAAGTCCGTCTTTGCGAGATTACGGCTGGCAGGGTCTGAAAGCTCTTTCAAAACAGCTTTGATTGGCTCTACAAACGTCTACATCTACTGCCAGTTCCCAGCGCGCGAGCCCAGCCCGCGCTGTGCCCTCGGGTTCGAGCTGTTGTGAGGAGGACTAATTGTGCTGAAAATGAATTTGCGGACATGAATACTGTTCCCGCTAATGAACATAAACAAGATTACCGCACAGTGTGTAAACAAGCTTAACTCCGCATAGTTGTTATCTTTCCATCATCGTCCTGTCATCACTCAATTAAAAGGTTACAAGATGTTTATTCTTCCTATTACTGGGATTTAAAAACATCAACAAGCACTTATTTCCAAAGCATACAGCCCCTAGGTACGTTTTTTTTTTAATTGCAAAGCCAGTGTCCTGTAGTTGAGCAGTCAGCAGATTGACTCAAAAGTTTTGAGTTTAAAGGTGAAGATGCCAGTGGGAAGTGACCTCAGTAAAGATGGTATCGGTGAGCAGAGCGTTTGATCCAGTCTGCGCAGTGCCAGTCTGGCTGGCTCAGTATGACTATGGCTTGGTGTCTGGATCTCTGATTCTTTTACAGCCCAGAAGCTTGTCTCCCCCCAACCCCCTTCCTCTCCCTCTGTCCACCAGTCAAGCACACAAAAACACCTCACAGTCACACGGTTCAGTGGAAAGCTGTATTCTTGCATACACAATGGGGAATGAATGGATAAACACCCACACATACACATGCTTTATTTGGCAGTGTGTGTGTGTGTGTGTGTGTGTGTGTGTATGTGCGCACGCACGTATGGGTGTGTGTGTGTGTGTGTGTGTGTGCGCGCGCGCATGTGTGCATTCATGCTTATTGCATATGTATCAATACAATATGCTTCCACAGAAATGTTTGTGTTTTTGAGATGTTTTGGTGTGGCTGATAGCATGTGTGGTACAGGCAGTATGTGTGTGTGAGTTTGTGTCCGTGTGTGCCAGTCTGATAGGGTGACTATCTTTGGTAGGTTTAGCACATACTGAGCTACCATCCCACTGCAGTGTCATTCTTGCAGAATACAAGTCAATCAGAGCCAAAATCGGTGTCCCACTGCGCTGCTATAGCACTCCCTCTTCCCACACGTGCCTTTGCAATTACAGAGTTTGCATGAACAAAGATGTTTTTCACTCGTGCGATGTAGCTCTGAGCCCGCGAGGACACACTTTATAGCAAATACAACCACTAAGCCCGGAGAACAAAGCCCAATGTAATGCCTTCAGTACGGGCTCAATAAGTGCTCAATGAGAAAGCAGTGACCACCGGCCTCTCAGGGCCCGGCTTTGTTTACAGGCACTCTTGAAGTCTCGGACGCCGTCATCTGAATCGGATAACATAATCACGACATTGCTTGCTCACGTTTTTTCGCCAGCTCATTGCTGCCTCGCACATATTAAAGTGATTTTTACCCACCCCTCCCGCCCCCCCTGGTCGCTCCTTCTCATGCTCCAGGGTCCGAATGAACTGCCCCCCCCCCCCCCCCCCCCCCCCCCCCCCCCCCCCAACACCCAAACCCTGCGTCTCTGCGCTCTGTGTAGATCAAATCCATATGTGCTGGGGTTGTGTGGGTGACCAGCGGGGATGGGGAGGGACAGCGAGCCGCGGGCTGCCCCCGAGCCCCCGCCCTGCCTAGCCTGGAGGACCCTGGGCCCACTCATTGGCTCCACGTGACTGGGCCGTGCCCTGGCAGAGCTGGGCAAGGCCAGGTCCGCTGGCCTGGATGGCCCACATGCTGGTGGGCCTCGCTAAGCGGGCAGAACACTGCCTCAGGGCGCATGGGGAAAAATGCACAAAAACCTTTCCGTGCTAACGCTTCTTCCGCAAATACAGACAGAGAGAGGAAAAGGGGGACAGAGAAAGTGAGAGAAAATGGGAGAAGAAGGATGTGCATGTGGTGAGTGTGTACAAAAGGACATGTTGATAATCGTGCGCTGAAAGAGTCTTAGGTGAAGAATACTAAACCTTCTACATCAAAAGTGTATCAATTCCCCGTTAGCCTTTACCTGACTAATCATTTTTTTCACTTAGCAGTGTATCTCAGCATATGAATCAGTTAATTATAGTGGAGGCACTGGAATATGAAACAGTTGTACTTATTTGCCAGTCAAAGTTAAAGACAGAAGATAATTGAATCCAGGGCTTAACCCCCAAAGAAAGAGTTTCCTCATTAGCGCCTATTCTTAAGACCCACAGTGCTTATTTATACACACTTAATTAGATCAAGCTGCTCTCAAAGCAAAGCGTAGCATAATCCTGTACGGCTTAATCCTTAGGTCTGACTGTATTGTACAGAAATGTGACAGTAGAACATGATTAGAATTCCAGCAATTGCCAGCGTGGCCCTGCTTTCCAAAACTTCAGTGGCAGAGAGGGAGGGATCCACCACCGTGACACAGACACTGTTCGCCTCTGTGTCTCTTCCTGCTTCTCCCCTCTGTCCTTCTGCGCTCGCTGCAGCTAACCTCACTTTATTTATAGAACAAGGCGCTCCAAACCTGGGAGAGCTAGACCGGTTGCCTTGATGTGCAGCCCTGACGATTAACTGATAACCTGGAATTTGAGGATTTGAGATGACAAAATGTACCCACACATGCATTCATAGTGCATCACATAGGGGGGAGTGTTTTTCAGGCAATATGTTTTTTTATGATTATTTCTGAGCAACTCTGAGTCAAAATGTCTATCGACTCTATCTTGCTTTGCTCCAAAGGTCAGTCTCCTTTTCTGTCTCTCAAATTCAAATTCAAATGAGCATATTGGCATGACAACACAACAGTATAATATCGGCAAAGTAATGCAAAAACAATCTTTTAATCTAACCATAAATCAACGATAACACTAATGGCATCAATATAAGAGATATTTACCTATATTATCCACTTGTATCTATTTTTAAAGAATGCTCAAGGAATTAATTAATTAATTCACATGCTACATAGTCTCTCTGTCACAACCTGTTTCTATTGCACTAATGTTCCCTTGGTGTCTCTCTGTCTTTCTAGGACATGATTTCTCCATTTTGTCCATCTTTCCCGTGCCACCCTCCAACAGCATGAGTGATGGGGGGGCAGATAGCACTGCTTCAGCCTGGTGGGTCCAGATCCCCCCCCCACCCCCCGTTCTTCTCCACCGTGACTAACCCCACCCCCCCCACGATGGCGGGCCGATAGCATTACCAGGCCCTGGTGGGTGTCTGAGAGCAGAGATTACAGTCTACTGATAGTAACTACGTGAGGGAGAGGTAAACAGATTTCATTACCGCGGCTCACCAGGGCTCGCTCCAAAAGCAGCCGCCTGCAGCAGGGAGGTTGGGCTGCGGTGTGGGCGCCCTTCTTTTCCCCACAAAAAAATGGGCAGCGCACATCTGAGAGGGGTGATTTTGATTTTTGATAGCCGATGAGCAACCAGAAGAAAACAAAAACAAAAAAACATAAACAGGGATGCTGATATTTTGACATATGTAATGTCTTTGTTTCTCTGAGGAGGACATCATGGACGTTGAAACGTCTGCGGCTCTGAGAGTCTAACCTTTCCTTTTTCCAAGTGAAACTATCTGGGTTATTTTGTAATAAATTGTACTAGATATTTTTTTATTAAATTGATATATATATAGTTTAATTGTGCTGGCTGCTGAGTACCTTCTTTTTCCTTTTTGCAGCTGATATAAAGCATGTCTGCCTCCTCTTTTGACTCATGCAGTCTTGTTTTGCTATAAATGACTAACCCCTCTTTTCCTCTTTAATTATCTGTCAGCCATATAAAACCAGAGCTCCGCTGACTCTCCGGTGCAGCAGAGGAGCGGTGGAGAGGCAGGAGGCAGAGTGGAAAGGGGGAGAAGGAGGTGCAGGTGAGGAGGTAAGGTGCAAGCTGTCCCCACCTGCATTCTGTCAGGGTAATGCCGTCTGTCCACAGCTCTCACACTGCTGTCTGCCTGCACGGCCGGCCGCCTCAGCCCAGATACACATCTGTGCAGATCTGCGCAGAGCATGTCTGAACACACACACACAGCCCTGCAGAGCTCCACACCGCCTTACTGCACTGGGGGATTTCCATCTATAACAATACTCTAATTCTGCTCACACTGTAAACCAAATAATATCTCCCCTCTAAAGCGCTAACGCTGACCGCACTTTCAATTCAATTCGATTTCACTTCAAGTGTATTTTATAACAACATCTGCACAACACAGTTTACAAGTAAACAAATATAGAATATTTAGAAAGGTGAACATGCTGGGCATCAATAAGCTATCAGATGTGGTACCAGAGAACACTGCTCCTCCAATCTGTGCTCTCATATAGCATGCTAACAGGGTTGCCAGATTTGGGAACTTTATGTTTAGGTTAGTTTGGGAATCCCAGGGCATAATATAATGCCTTAAATGTAGTTCTGGGAGGAATTTTGTACGAAGCTGTACGAAAGGTCTGGCAACCTGTGTGGCAACAGAAGATAAAAACTCAGCGCTTGACTCAGAAAGTATGTGCGTATGACGGGTCTGGCGTGGGGGTTTTTGGTTGAAGACAGCGAGTTAAAGAGGACAGGAAGCTGAGCTTTGCCCGATGCAGGTGATAAGGGCAGTGGGGGGGGGAGCCGCAGCAGGCCAGGACGGGGTTCAGTGACAGGACAGTACCTCTCATGCTGGTATTCGTGAGAGTTTCCCAAATACCTCGGCGGGGGAGGTGGGGCGTGGCCTCAGAGGAAGTCAGGCAAAAGAGAGATCAGCACCAGCCATGAGGCTCTGTGCAACAGCGCCATTCTGCAGCGACCGCATGCGCAGCTTACACACGTACCCCAAAGTGTTGTGCTGCACAGCACAGGACTACACAGCAAAACACAAAGACAATACATATCATTTGCTGTGGGTCTAAAATGCTATGTCTCATTTTTAGTTTGTAGCCACATTGAGCCTGGCTCTTTGTCATGTAGCACTGTTTTTTTTAAAGGCAGTGGCTGTCCGCCGCCCACAGTGTATTTCAGGTTCAAAGCTCTACAGCATGAGTAGAACCTAACCACCACCTGCAGACTGAGCGCGGTGTAACCCAGCAGATGGCTGGATGTTAAAGCAGGTAAAGCAGAACTCTTCCCAGCAGTCACAGCGCATTATAAGGGTTCAGCACTGCCCCCCCTTGAACTGGGGACTACAGCACCTGTCCCTACCGCAGACTGTGTTTGGAGGGTATATTAACCCCCCTCCCCCCGGTCAACGTGTGCTTGGAGGGTAAGGCAGCCTCTGATTACACCCCCCCCCCATTAAGACCATGCATCCCCCCACACTCCCCCAGCCCCCCAAAGCCGTGTCAGAGTCTCAGTTCGGTAGAAGGCTAGAGCATCCCAACCACCTCCTGCCCCGCAGCCCATAACATCAGAGCAGAGAACACACTCCCCTCAGTGCCCCCCCCCACCCCCAAGCTGTGTCAGTGCACTAGGTGGGTAAACCCGCCCCGCCCTCCCACCCCAAGCTCGTACTGACAGTTCATTAGCAGAGTATGCATCCACCCCCTCAAAGCGGTCTTGGTGCATACCGCCCCCCCCCCCCCCCCCCCTTCCCCCCCCAGGCAGCAGGTGTTGGTCAGTGACGGGTGAGGAATGCTGGCCAGGCAGACCGCGCAGGCATGGGGTGTGAACTGATGTCCGCGTTTCAGCCGTCAGCGTAATTACTGGGGCTCTCAGAGGCCCGGGCAGGCACCCCAGCACAGAGCGACGCTTCACCCATCAAACAGTCTGGGTGCAGAATCTAAAATGGTCACTGTGACTACCCTGCTAACACCCTGTACCCTGTGGGCACAGAGGCCTACGAAAGCTACAAAATTCCTAGGCTTGCAAACTGTAAATGAAAAGACACACTTTCTGTGATTCACCCCTTGCATAACTGCACGCTAACATTATACTATTTCAATATTTAAATAGAGATTAAAATGCTTTTATCATGTCAGGCTTCATTTACATAGTAAGTAGTCCACTGCATATAACATGCATATTCATTTGCTAGTTGATAATTTCACTGGAAACAGTTTTATATTCAGGTCATTTTTACGTTTTGGGGACCACTGGTCTGGAACAGAGAGAAGCCCAAATTGGGGAAGGGGAACAGGTGGATCCCTAAAACCAAAGCCCACCCACAGCCAACTTCCTTCCAGGAGGATAGTGCTCATTGAATGTTATAAGCTGAATGGCGTTGGCTTCTTAAAGAAGCCCAAAACACATACGCACACAATGCAAACGGAAGGTACAGAGTGACACAGCCCCCTGTTAATAAGGTGCTGAGGGGAGGCACAAAGCACTCGCCGATCCCGGCCCTCCTTCCTTCCTCCCCCCGTAGACGCTGCCGCCGCGCTCTCAGCTGGAGGTGAGCTTTTCTGCCCAGTGCCGCGCTGCAGCTGATGATAGCTATTGTATTTTCATTATGGAAACTGTTATGAAAACACACTTATCCGGCTTCACGCTCGTCTCCCAGCCCTTGTGTACCACCAGAGTTTACTTTCCCTGTCAACATGTCTCGTTTAAAAGTTAAAAGCAGCCACAGGCCTGAACCCCCCCCCCATGCCCCACGCCCCACCCCCTCCCTCAGTGCTCAGGGTCCCATATGTATTCAGGGGTTTTGCCCAATTATTGATACTCTGGCTGAATGATAGCCATCTCCCAGGCTGAGCTGCCGGGCCAGGCCAGGAGCGGAGCGCTACAATGCGGATAGGACCGATAAAGGAAAAGGTAAATATTTACAGCAGTTAACACTGGTGTTTATGTTAAGTGTTACGATTGTTTGTTTGAAGCCTTCTGTTGGATGTGTAAAGCTGACTTCCAGATAAAGGGGGCTGAACCTGGCAGGTCTTCATTTCACTCTGAATGAGAGGGCAAGACAGGGGGAGAGACTCACAGAGAGGGAGAGAGAGAGAGAAAACACAAACACAAAAACAAAAGAAATACATTTATGATTTTCCCTATCTTTATCTGGGGCATCTACTGTACCATTCCACAACAAATACTCCTGCTACAAGTGAGCCGAGTGTAAATACTGAGCGCGCGGGCACAGAGCGCGCTACACCGAGGAGCTGGCGTGCTCTCTCTGGAGACATGCACAGACTCCCATTGTGTAGCGCTGGGATCCGGTCCAGGTTTCACCCCTGGCCGCAGCGCATGGACGGCGCTGAACTCTGTGAGTGTGTTTACTCAGGAAATAAAATAAAAGTGTGAGGTGAGAAAGCAGGGAGGAGACTGACGGAGGGGCCAGGAATCCAGTCACCTCAGCGGGCACAGCTCAAATGGCCTGTAATTGCCGTATGGTGTTGATTCACAGCTAACAGCATTACTGTAACACAATTACACCCCCCACACCCCGTTACCCCCCACTCGCTCCTACCCGCCCTGACCTACTGACTGCCCCATCTCCAGGGGTCCCCAAAAACAACACACCCCACTCCGGGCACAGCGACTGAAAAGCATTATGCTCAGCTTTTAACAGCATTATCGATTACATCAAATATTAATCCAAACATCTATTGCACACAGCCCCCAGACAGGAGGAGACTGACAAACAGGCAACAGCAAGAGAGACGAGAAAAATCAGCATACGCAGGCTTATCAGAAGGCCGCTAAAGTACACGGCACTTCCATAGAGATTACAGTGGAGTCTGTTAGCATTGCCATGTGCTAGCCAGGTCCTCATTCCTGCAAGTCCAGGCTTTGGTGCCCCCAAGCAGTCACACACGCACGCACGCACACACACACGCACAGACACACACACACACACACACACACTCTCAGCCCCTCCATGGACCCAAACGCAGCATTCATCAATTCATTTCAGCTCTTCATTTGCATGTCTGTAAATCTGACATTAATATCCTGTGAATGAGATTTCACTTTTATCTCCTTTGAGAATTCTTAAGCGCTCCGAAAAATAAGGCCCGGCTGTATGAGACATTTCATTCGTCCTCCGTTCTCTCCTCAGTCTCCAAAATCTTTTTTTATGTCCTCCCTTTTCTCCTTCATGCACTGAAAAAGGTGAGGGGAAGAGAGGTGAGAGGGGGAGAGAGACAGAGACGGGGAAGGGAAACGGACCCCATACACATGCTCTGGATGTTTGTCCACTTTAGTGAAGGGCCCTGAGGCCGCCAGCGGGCAGAGCAGCACGCTGCTGCAGGTTATTGTCCTGACAGCGTCTCTCTTACAGTGAAAATACTGAGATACATCTGCACACACTTAGAGCAGCCACCCACCTCACACTTCATCGAGCTGTAGGAAAATACCCGAAAAAAAGAACATATGAGCTCCCTAATGTTTTACACTCTGTTAGTTTATCATAGAAAAAAAATCCTCCACTTAGCCTGCACTGAGACAGCATTGTGATGGAGGAAAGAGTAGTTTATTACGTATTTCACAACTCATGACAAATACACGTTTTATCACATCAGGGGAGTGCTGATGTTTTCACAGATTGGACGTTGCTGTGCCAGTTTAGCAGTCTGACATCTTTTGTTTTGATAGTGTAGCTATTGGACATACAACACAGGATTTGGTGTGTATCAAATTCATACAGATGGGCCAGGAGATGGGAACACCTCAGAAACAAACATGGGAACAAGGACATCCAAAACTCATCTGTTTTATCCCAGCACCTCTCAGGTGACCATTTACCTGTGAGCACAGAGTTCTAGTGCTCCTTTCACTTTAATCACACAAATCATGCCTTCTGAGACCACAAATCTATGTTCACTCTGATTCATTGTTCATCAAACATTCAGTGACGGAAATATGAACTGCACTCAACAGAAGAGGAACGTTTCACTTACAAGTAACGCAACAAAACAAACAAACAATAAAATTCACCACCGTACTAGTGCGGGCACAGCTACACAGGAACGCAGGAGGCTTCTTTAGTCAGGCTTCACAGGCCGCCCCCTCATTATGCTAACAATCCGACCGAATTGGATGCTAGTTACGATTTAAAAAGGCATCGTAATAGAATTAAACACTCCATTTCATCTCGTGAAACTGAATAAGGAGCTCCTCAGAATTCCGACTCTCCTCAAAGGGTTGTCAGAAATGTACCCTGCCCCTCGTATTATTTGTTCAGTATGTAGTACAAATTTACTTGTGTAGAAAGGTAGGGATCATTGCCTCAAACTATACCCAACCTCTTTACCTTATGGAGTTCGTTACAGTGCCACGAAGTTCAAGGCTGACAGACTCAATAACTCTGCGCGATCGTTCAGGGGAGAAATTGCTTGGAGCAATCGTACTGAAAGCCAGCGCCTCACCCCGCGTTTAAAGTTATGATCCTTATCATAATTAATTCAATAAAGCAGTAATGTGCTGCAAACCCAGACCTTCGCAGAAAAAACCCGTAAGATCTGGACAGGGATAAACTTTCAGGCTGTGGCGCTCTCAGTGCGCCCAGTGTCTTCGCGCAGAAGGTAATCAGGAGCAGACAGCGCGGGACAGCGTAGGTATGTCTGAACCGGTGCAAATAAGAGGGCTTAATCAAATTTGTTTTAGACTTTCAAAAGATACTTGCAGGGTTTGTGTTAATAACCTAATCACAATAAAAACGTGAAAGCCGAGCCAACGTCAATACTGGATGGACGTCATTTTTAATTTCGAAAAAACAAAGCAGCGACCGACACCAGGAGATGTAATACCAGCTCGCGGATATACAGTGGCTTCCAGTGGTATTAGAACATCACAGGAGTATTAGTTGCACAAATAATTACTGCAAACCATTAAACGGACATAGAGAGCCGTGATAATGTACGAAAGCTGAATTCATATGTAACCGAACGTGTCAATGACTAGTTTTCTCACAATCGAGACATACGCTGGATACTGGGCTGTATGGGTAGATAATATTGCTTTACAAAGCTTGTTTTGGAAAAGAGTGTGCAATAGAAAAAGGCAATCCCTTGAAACAGCTTTGGCCTGACGCCTCATATTTATGTATTTTCACAGATAAACCTTCAAAGAAGAGAGAAACTTTTTAGAGGGCGATAGCAATTGCAAGTACAAATTGTCGGCACGACTGAACCCCTTGGCTGACAGTACTCGGTGCTCTCTCCCCACGTTATTAGGCAACTCCACAAAAACCACTTGAGAAAAACAAAAGGTAACTCAAGCCGCAGCGGTGACTTAAGCTGCCTGTCACATTGCGCATTATGGGCTGCTTCCTCTCCGCTGCTGGTTTCAGTTACATACTGCTGCTTAGCAGGTCGGGGAAAAACCAAGACAATCTGCTTTTTGATATATCTCTCATGATCCAAAAATATCCTTAACCGTGTCATTGTATTCTTTCCCTTTCTCAACAATCTGAACTCAATATAGATGCATCCATCGCTGAAGCCCCTTCATGTCACCCTAAAGTAGTTTTATGTGGAATGATAAACCTCTTGTCAAAATAGAGGGTGTATTATATTGTCACAGTTAACTTATTAAATTAAGAAGAAACTTCAAATGAGTATTGCTTTTACATAACTAATAATAAGCAAAATCTTAGCTTGGTTCGCCCGTTTGACTCAGTGAGTACATACAAAGACCTTCTTTTTGACCCTGCTCTTTCTCCAGAGTTCATCCGCCTGTCCTTTTTTTTAGCCATGAAATAAAATAATGATCAAAGTTCTTCTTCAGGGGGACGTCATGAAGCCAAATGGAATACCTCAGTACTCTTATATGTCAAAGGGAGCAGGAAGTGTACAGTATTGAAGAAATCAATGACGTTTTCTTTGGGGGCTGTTTTATTTCAGAGACATTTGGCCAGTTTTTCTGCAATGATACACTACAAACTAACGGTATAGAATTTGGTTATTGCACCAGGCCAATTTCTCTTTCTCCATATTGGATACAGATAGATCCTTTCTGCTGTGATCAATTGGGATAGCCTAAAAATGTGCCCAGCTTTGGTGTTATATATCTGCATATCTATGATGAAATCCATGAGAATTACAGAAGTAAACTGCATTAATACTGCAGTGGACGTATTTCCAGCACACACCACCATGAGATTCGTTGCATGCTGCAGGCCTTACACCAGTATTTTAGCCACAACAATTGTGTTAACATTTAGCTGCAGTCTCATAAAAAAATCTGTTTTATCACAAACATTGTAAAGTCTGAACTGGCACAAATTCAGGCAACACCAGTGAGACTGCAGTCGTGCAGGCGGGTTTTACTATGTACAAATGAAAACACAGACATGAAGTGTATTGTATGTGAAACTTGGCAAATACTGATGAAATATACACCCCAAATTTAAAGGGAGGATTGGTGAAATGATAGGTTGATTGGTTGAATGAAGCACATCACAACTACCAGTAAGAAATGATAAGGTACGGCTTTGATCTGCACACGGACTGACACAGAACCCAAATCCCGTATCGCTTGCTCCCGTCCACCTTAATCTCAGCCCCGGCTAAGACCGCGCCAGATCTCAGCGTTTGAACTCGCATCTCTCCACTCTCCTTATTTCAAAAACAAGCGCTCCTGCCTTGGAAGGAAGTGGGTCAGGTCCGGGGAAGAGAAGAGAGAGAGAAGGGAGCCGGGGTTCCGTTCAGAGGGAGCAGGAAGCTGAATAATTGTCCCGGTGGTGACCGCGGGCGAGCCGACGGCCAGATCACACGTAGCCCTGCGGTTGCAGCTGCATCTCGTGAGTGGAGAGTAGCATGAGGCCATTGGGTGGAACGGCTCACAAATTCGGTCCAGTTTGGGTTGCCTGAGGGGGGTCTGAAATGCAGTCATGTGATCCAAAAACTGAAAAGAGGGTTCAAATCCCCAAAATACTGTCAATACAGAAGATAGTGGAAAAGACCATTTCACACCTCTGAATTTTACTGGTTGTCTTGAGGTGGAGATAGATTTAGTTGTGATAAATCAAAAATATGAGGGCAGGACATTTACATGTAATATAAATTGCTTTGAGTTCTAATCATCTGATAAATGAAAAAAATGCAAATGTAAAAAATGTCAATTTAAATATCAAAAGGGTTAAAATTGCTCTGAAGTGTTACTGATCAATATTGTGAATCAATACTGAATGAAATTGTGAAAATGAGGCAGGGTAAGACAACAGTATTACACTGATCTGACCAGTGAGATCAGATAAATACCTCACCAAATGGAGGTATTAACCAAGTCTCTCTTTACTTCCTCTTCTTAAGACATAAGCAAAACAGACAGAGGAGAGAGAGAAAGAGAGAGAGAGGATGAGTGGAAGAAGGGGGAGAGAACGAGTATGATTCTCTAGAGCTCGGGTGACTAAAAATAAAGACAGCTTTTCTTTTAAGTGTGAAATTGTATATTGTCTTAGTCAAATCCCCCTTCGGTTTTAACCTGGGGAGGGAGTGGGTGGGGGGGGGGGGGGAAATTCCCCCCTCCTGTGCCCATCTCCCAGTGTATTCTCAGTGTATTCTCAGCCAATCACTGACAAGGTGGTCTGTCCCGTGGAGAGACCATGTAATAAACTCTCTCTCACCGGAGAGGTGGAGAAAGAGGGAGAGAGAGAGAGACAAGGAAGGTGAGTTTTCTGCAAATGAAAGTGTATAACCTGTGTTTAAACTGATAGAGTGGAGCAGTCTCTATTGACCTCCCCCCCCACCCCCCCACCCCCCCACAGTGTTCAGGCTTCCAGTGAAGGTTGTGGGGGGGGGGGGGGGTGTTGGAGTGGGGGGGTTTGGTGGTGTTGCTTTTTGAGTTTCTTCAGCCAGGATATTTGACCAAAGTTTGCACCCGCCCCCCCCCCCCGAATCCCCCTTGGATTGATTAAATTGGATCAAGATGACCCTGGTAATTGACACAAGCTGCGGGCTGCGCAGACCCAATGATCCGTATCAGGCTCCTTTGTTGCTCGTGTCCCTTCCCGCTCTGCGTTACATTTGGGATGGTTTACCTTGGCTCTGTCACAAGCATTTTAACACAATCCCCCAAGAAAACATCGGACTGGTGACATCATGAGATCGACGGAAAGGTTACATTTTTCACAGATGTCTGGACAATTATCAGCTTTCTCTTTTATGGTATTTATACAATATATTTATTTCAGTCAAAGTGGATCCCCCACCTGAAGTGTGAGTGGGGGTGGAAATGCTCTCCACTGAGGGCGATTTAGGTATTTGCGAAAGAACAGGGCCAACGACGTGGAGATACAACAGGGCATCAGTATGGTCATAAAAGTGATGGAAATTTCACAGTGTTCACAGGGAAAATTCCCTGCCCAACAGTCAACTCCAACTGGAGCCTGCCCTAAAAACAATCTTACACTAAAAATGTAAATGACATAATCTTGAAGACGTTTATACATAGTTTTAAGTTTTGTCAAGGTCATCTCATTTCTATTCTTGCTCCAACAAGATGTTAAAAAATTTCAATAAACGTTGACCAAATCATAACAGAGAACATATAAATCTGTCAAAAAACATAAACACAAACCTAATAAGAAATAATATACAACTCAAATATTCTTGTGAGTTGCCCTTAATTCCATGTGCTAAATACATATGACATGTTTATTTTGTTTCTACATTCCTGACTACTGGAATCTACTTTCACCCTGAAGGTTGAGGACTTCTCTCCCAGCAACGCCTGATTTCACAAAGTAGACCTTGTTGACCTCAATCAAATCCACTCTGCAAAAACCTTGCCCAAAAAAAAAAAAACATTGCACCCGGCAATGAGTAAGAGTGCTATTGGATAAAGAATAGGGGCTAAGCCCTGGTACGGTTTTATTCTTTGCTTATGTGAATGGGGAAAGCGTGCTTAGAAAGGTGCTCGTTTTCGACGTTTAAATTAAGTAATGGCCCCTTATCAGAGGCTCAATCGGCCGTCGCAGCGTTCCCTGCGCCGATGCATTCAATTAGGCGCGCATTATCTAATGCGGTGTGTCAGGCCTCCATGATCCCGCTGCGCTGGAGAGGCACGGAAAACATACGCCGTCATATCCGATGGAGCGGGCCGCGTGTGGATCTCATCTCTTTGTCACCAAGGTTACTAATCAAATTTCCATCCAGCGCGGCGTATGCAGGATTTCCTGATCAAACAGCCCAGCTCGGCCCCGCTGTTCCCCCCATTAGCTAACATGTTTTATATGCGACGGGGTCACTCGCAGTGTAATACCCTCAAAGAAACATTATACCTGCCCTTCCAGCGGGCGAGAGGGAGACGTTTGAGGGGGAAAGACTCAAACAATGATTAACCCTCCTTTCCACCTCTGAAAAAGAAAAAAAAAGAATCTGAGATACAATGAAAGATTCGATAAACCTAAAATATGTCAAAGTATTAATGAAGTGGAAGCAACAACCACTTGTTCTCTAATAGTCTGAAGCTAATGTTTTCAGTGATGGGTTCAGGGTAATGTTTTCTGCAGTTTCCTCTGGGTATTTACGGTTTTGTTGACGGTTGTGATTTTATTGCGACGTTGCAGAGGCGTGGGTTAAGGTGTGAATGCGACCTTACGACAGCAGCGCGAGTATTTGGTGTTGGCAATCCCGGGTTCTTTCGGAGCAATCAGAGCATGGATAAACACCGGACATGTGACAGAGCCGCGGTGATGTGCTCGGTTCAAAAGGTCCCTCCGTGGACTTGATCGTGTTGCCTGTGTTTATTTGCGCAGGGGAAGCCTTTAAAACCCAGTCTTTGCCGTTCAGCAGTACCTGATTAGTCATGGTAACCCAGAGGATGTAAGCTTTGGCCATAGCTAAATCAGTGCACGGCAGCAGAGCCCCTGTGCTTATTTATTATCATAATTATTTTAAGCTCATGGAATGGTGTGATCTCTTGTGACATAGACACTAACTTTAACAGAAAGCGTAGAGAGAAAAAAACACACACATACAACAGTTGTGAAAAGGTAAAGTGAATGAATAAATAAACAATTAAATAACAACTTATTTGTCATATTCATATGCTTATATCTTTTATGGGTTTTTTTTTTTTGTAATCCAAAAGTTTTCCTAGGCATTGTCTTAAGCATTATGCTGATGATATTGCATTGAAAAAAAACATTTGAATGAATGTTAATGAATAAGACAACACACTATCACAGAGTGAAACCTTTCACTATAGCTTTTGCCATGACAGCCTAAACAGATTGTATTTAAAATGCTTACATGGAGAAGTGAAGGCAGAGGAGTTAAGGGGGGTGTTGGTGGCTGTACCTAATTGGGGGGGGGGGGGGTGGTATAGGAAACTCATTCAAACATTGGGACGGCAATAGCACTCTGGAGGAAGAGGTGTTTGGTGGGTCTTTCAGAACAGTAAAGGTGTTTGGGGGGGGGGAGGGGGCGCAGCGCTTTAGGAAGGGAGTAAGCCTTTTATTACCACCTGATTTATTATTGTTATCATTTCTGTAATACACTGATTTTAATTAGATTTTAATGTATATATTGTGTAATTTGCAGCATGCCAGATCAGCACACACTCTTTCTGAGTACTAAGTGACACCTTATTATCATCTGTTCTGACAGTAAAGAAAAAAGGGTCTCTGTGAAAAGCTGGGGAGTTAGGGTTAGGGTGATTTTATTTCACTTAATGTAACCCGGGAATGGCACTCGCCGACTGCGGAGTTCACACGAGTCTTTAGTGTAAATACCCGTCAGAGTCTTGGCGCTGAAGCACATGTGAAATGTCGTAACCATGTTATATGACTCTTTCTAACCAAACATGACTAAAAGACACAAAAATTCCTGTAAGATTTTTCCCATCGTCCAGGACCGACAGTCATTGCCTCAGTGAGATTGAGGAAACGTATCTTTGGCGCAGCGCGAAAATAAAATTACTAAGAGGAGACATATTCTTAAAAAAAAAATGGAAGAAAAAAGGGAGAAAAAAAAAAGTTCTTCCAAAAAGTGAAAAGTTCATGACAGAGTTACAAGGCGGGCTTCGTTTTCAGCGACCTCTTGGTTCCGCCGTCTCCGGGGAAACCCTCGGCTGGAGTCTGATTGGCTGTGGCTGTCTCCTGCCATTCCGCATACGCGGTCATGCTCATGTCCAGCGCGGCCTGATCATCTGACAGCAGCGCATTAGCTCGAAGACCCCGAGTTTGACCCCAACTCCACCCACCACAGAACTCCAGTGCACGGGCTCTGTCCTGCTCCGGTATGTACAATACACACACACATATGGTTTTAGTCATTCGCCTGCATGGGATCATGTGGAAAAAAGGCTATCTTGTTGTGATGCAAGCAGTAGATGGGTGTCCAGTTAAAAGTGGACTGGAGCCTAAGTGTATGCGGTGAGACCCAGCTTGTTTGCCAAACTGTATTTAAGTGTGTGAGTAGCACACCTCTGTGTACAGTGCTGAGGTGAGTCTAATGTGGTAGGCTTTAAAACCGCTGGCTGCCATCAATCATCGGAAACATCAGACACGCCGGGCTGAACGGGTGCAGAAACGTGTCCATTATTCTACAATAACAGGCACATCCTTCCATTGTGTGGGTCTGAGTGGGCCTGCTCTCTGCATGGACAGGGCCAACCCCCTGCGTGGATTCCATCCTGCTGTGTGAGATTATGTGTGTGTGCGTGTGTGAGACAGTGTGTGAGAGTGTGTGCGTATGTGTGTGTGTGTAATTTCGTCACATCTGACTGTTTTATGTCATGTGACTGCATGTACTGTGAGAGACAGACCCATTGCATTTAGCCAGCATTAACTAACCTGGTTTTACTTCAAACTAGCCAGCAAGAAGTTTGGTTCACCCAGGAGCTTGTTGAAACTCAATACTGTACACAGAACTTAATAAAAAATGTTGACACAAAGAATGTATCATTCTTCCCATGAATATGTGTCTGAATTAGGCAGCAACTCCATTGCCCCTGTCGCCTCGGCGCAGCATAACAGCCTGTAATGCAAAAATGAGAGCCAAAGTGTAATTGTAAAAGAGACAAACAAGGTTCTGCTCAGTGTTTTTCAGTGTTTGCGCCGCTCCAGCCCTCACTCGCTGTGCTGCAGCTAGCAGACGAAAAGCTCTCAGCTGGGAGGTGATGTCAGACTCACACCACGCCTGTAGCTGTCAATCGCCTGCTCTGCCTTGTGGTTGGTGGGTTTCCTGCTAAAACACACGAGCCTAACTCTGAGAGCACTCTGCATTTCTGCCTGCCGTCAGGTCCTTCATCGCCATCAACATTTTTGACTTGCCATAGTGGTTGCAACAGAGGTATCCGTGCCTCCAGATTAGCTGCCAGCTCTGTTCTCCTGGGAAAATATTACTAACATATAATAACATTAATATCATCTCAGTAAACAAGACTCTCATCCCAGATTCCCTTCCTTGCTCATCTCATACGATGGTATTCTCCTGTACTTCC